>PVIC010038174.1:0-17722 GCA_004025085.1 Thryonomys swinderianus | reverse complement strand
CTTTTTGGAGACAGTGTCTTGCTTTGTAGTTCAGGCTGGCCCTGAGCTCACTATGGTGCCCAGGCAAGCCGCCGCAAACTCAGCAATCCTCCTGTCTCTGCCTCCCGAGTGCTGGGATGACAGGCGTGAGCCACCACATCCGGCATTGTGGTATGCGGTGTTGATTGTTGGTGGGCGTGTCTCCACACCCAGCATTATATGTGGTTACCGGGGATCGAACTCAGGTCCTTGCGCTTGCGAGGCCGGCGCCGGAACCACTGAGCTAACCCTCCGGCCCAAGTATTTACTCTTTAAGTGTTTATCTACTATTGCTGCTTCCTGGGTTCTGGGCCTCTTTTTCACTTTGAGAACCTGCTACCCTGCTACCTAGAATTAGGCAGGGTAGGATATGAGGGTTGCAGTGTGCTTTTGGTATTGGATGCACCTAGCTGATACCTTGTCCATCGTTTCTTTCCCTTATAGCCCCTGGTTTCAGCATCCTCGGAGCCAGGTTGAAGAGGGCATTCAGGTGATTTCCTGTCAGAGAGTAAGATACACTGGCTGACACCATTGGCAAAGGTGGTTAAGGGGAGGTAATGGGCTGCAGTTCTGCTGTGTGGAGCAGTATGAGGAATGGCCCACCAAGTGGCCTGACCCTTTGCGTGGCTGATTCTCAGCTCCCGTGTTCTACAGATACATCTTTGACAAGAATTATACTCAGTCTCAAATCTGGCAGATCACTTAGGTACATCAATGAGTTATCCTCCAGGTTGGCTGTGTAACTGTCTCAAATGCAGTTGTATAGATCCCTGGAGGTCTTGTGTATAGCATTAATCATTTCATTGTTTTAGTTTAGCCTTTCAGCTTCTTCAGATGTTATGGGAGAAATGCCTTTACGGGAGAACTCAGGATCCTTGTTCCCCTGTCCCTTACCAGTGTACTGTGACTACACTCTTAGGTGTGCAGAGGGGAACCAGGCTCAGTGTGAATTAATCCCAGATCTAGTAGTTATTCTAGTCCTTCAGTAAGGTTTGCTTTCGACTCAGAGTGGCCTATGGAGTAGAGTGGTAACTCAGGACTGTGTTAGTTTACACTTCATTATAACTATAGGAGACCAGTACTTAACAACCTGTTGCTCTTGGAGCCTGGAGGTGGCTCAGCAGAAGTTTTGCCAAAGCAGATTCTATTACGCTAGAAGACACCTTAACTGGCTGCGCCAAACTCAAGATTTTAGGTGCTAAGTAAGGACATCAGGTAGAGGTAAGAATGACTCTGGGACTCAGTAGCTGGCTTAACCTCTTTTTGTTTCCCTTTGATTTTTACATAATAAATGTCCTCACTAACCAGCTGAACAAAATGGGAATCTATTCCTTAGAAAGACTCTGTATTCATGTACCCATCAGACTGAATTAGGTTAAAACCCCTTAGTCTTAATGAATGCTGAAGGACTTCAAAGGGGTAGTGGAAATTCTAGAAGCAGTGACTTCCATTCTGTTGGAGAGGCAGGTCTGAAGAAGGTTCCCAGAACTCTTAGGTGATTGTGTAGTAAAGCTGCACCTCTAGGTCTTCCTTGCTTTTGGATGAAAGGGAGAAAGGGAACACTTGGAATCCATGGAGAATCTCTAAATTGCATTTAGGGCCAAGGGTTACATCTCCTTTCTTACCCCTTTTACTAGAGTTTTGGACAGGAAGCTGCATGGATTAATATGCATTACATCTCTCTCTCCCTCCTCCTGTCATTCTTTTAGAAAGTGATAACTGGCTACGTTCCAGGTAGATTCTGAGTGACAAAATCTAAAGTCAAATTCAGAGTTACAGTCATAGTCTCTGCCCAGGTTCCTTCCCAAGAAAGGAAACTAAGAGTTTTGTTCAAAAAATCTTGCTTCATTGCCCCTAACTCTGGTATTTGTTGAGTTAGCACATTCAGATTTAGCATTGCGAGTTGTTATAGTCCTGTTGATAGTTTTTCACTCTACGTTTATCTCCCACCAGCAGTGATCTGAGTATTGTGCCAGGCCCTTGAGCTAACAAGGTAAACTAGACACGTCCTTGTCCACAGTCTGCTGGAAAAGCACTTGTAGGTGTGATAAGAGCTATAGTAGCCTCCCCACATAACTTGGATTTGTATCTTGAAGCCAGTGGGGAGCCATGGAACTATTTTAAGCAGGAGGACATCGTCCACTCATGTTTTAGAAAGATTACTGGTGGCAGTGTAGATACCTGAGAGGAGGGGCCGAGACCGGAGACGGGACAGTGCAGACAGCAGATGTCCACTGAGCCCCTGCTAAACGTCGGGCGCAGTTCAGGGGCTAGAACCTAGGGGTAACTAATCAGCCAGTCAGCCCATGGGCCAGACACGGTTCTTGAGAAGGGAAGACATTAGTACATGAGTGTTTCTCAGAACAGATAAGTAATCTGTAGAAAATAGATGGACTTGTGGAAATTAGAAAGCTTGGGCCCCAGAGTGAGTGCTGACCCCTGAGGGTAGCCAACGAGGACCCTCTGAGGAAGTGAGTGGCTACTCGGCGACCTGGTGAGAGTGACCCTGGCAGGGAGAACAGCAAGTGCGGGGACCTAAGATGGGAAGAGACCTGGCCCAGTGCTGGAGCACCACGGCGGTTAGGGCGGCTGGAGCATAGAGGGGTGCAGGTCGTGGGGGCAGTCACTTACCTATGATTGATGCTGAGGTGGGAAGGCCTGCTAGGCTGTGGGAAGGATGCTGATGAATCCCATGAAATAAGCACTGCAGTTAATTAAATCAGGGGCCAGAAAACCACAGTCCATTTGACCCATCTGGCCTGGTGCCTATTTCTGTACACAAACCATATTGAGGCAGTCATACATTGTTTACATGTTGTCTGGTTTTTAAAAAATTCTTATTCTTTTTTTAGACAGGGTCTTGCTATGGAGTTGAGGCTGAACTCACTGTGTAGCCTGGGCTAGCCTCTTCACAGCAATTCTCTTGCCTCAACCTACTGAGTGCTGGGATTATAGGTGTGTACCACCATACCTGGCTATGGTTTTACAAGAACAGAGTTGAGTAGTCAGAACATACGGGCCAGAGATCTAAAATATTTACTATTTTCCCCTTATGGAAAAAGTCTGCTTATCCCTGAATCATGTTCTAACTTTCATTTTGAGTGTAGAGGTTATACTCTGGGTGCAGTTGCAGGGAATGTATGGTAGGAGGCAAGAGTATGTCCTGATGGATTAGGTGAGAACCACCAGGTGTCAAACCACCAGGGAGCAGGGATCATACTGTGTTTATTCTGTTTAAAGCACCTAACTATGATCCATTCGTACTAAATATTGCTGGATGAATAATAAGATAACTGATTGAGATAGTGTAAGAGGAAGTGAGGCTTCAAGAGATTTTTAAGAAGTAAAAAGTGAAGCTTCTTATTGGTTAGTTGAGTAGAAGTGGGAGTGTGGCACTGGATCAGGTGGGAGACAGATTGGGGGCCACTGGATTTCCTTCAAGTCTGTCCCTGTTCTGCTTTCCCTTCAGTTTTCTCTCCCTAGATTCCCTTAGAATTATAACCAACTTTCTCTGCTTTGAAACCAACATTATAATTGTGGAACCAAACAAGCAAGCAAACTAGAAAGAAAAAAGAAAGAGGAAAAAAAAAGAGTAGTATGGCAAGGAGGTGCCTGGGATGCCCTTCAGTCTCTGATAACAGTATATGGCAGTGCCACTGAATGAGGTGGGAGGCCTAGAGACAAAAAGAACATACCGGCCAGCCGGGGGAAAAAAGAATTTGTCTTTGAATAGGTGGAGACATCTAAAAGGGAGTAGAGCCGGGCGTGGTGGCTCACGTCTGTAATCCCGGCACTCAGGAGGCAGAGACAGGAGGATTGCTGAGTTCGAGGCTTACCTGGGCTACATAGTGAGCTCAGGGCCAGCCTGAACTGCAAAGCAAGACCCTGTCTCAAAAAAAAAATTAATAAACAAAATAAAATAAAAGGGAGTAGAGAAGCCAGGTCTGGAGCTCAGAGACCTTAGTTCTAGTAGTGATGACCGGAATTGTAGTCATCAACTTACAGGGCTCTTCCAAGGATAGTCTGTGAAGAGAAGGACAGAGAAAGATCTCACAGAACATTGATTTTCTATGCCTTGGCATGCAGAGAGGAGGTGAAGTTATATGCTTCTCTGGACCACTTGGGATTGTGAATCCCTAACACCATGATCTCAGATTGTTTTTCTGTGGAGACGGGTGAGCTGTAGGGAGGCCTCATCCTCTGCCCTCAAGCCTGTTTTGCTGCCATCTTTTCTCGTAAGTGGGGTGACTGCCAGCTTGAGGGTTTCTTCACTCCCAGACCCCCTGCTAACATCACAGTCATTGCCACCTTTTAAGCCTGCAGTTGGCTTGTGTTTGGGTTTATCTGGTTGAGGCTCTGGCTGTGTAGGAAGGTCTACTTACCTTGGCATTTTGTTGTTGGACATTTCTCTTAATGGACAAGCTAGAGAAACCCTTGTAGACCCTCAAACAATAGCTGCCTAATTGGCTTTTCTCTCTTGTCTGTGGAAAGGGAACCCTAGAAATGACTCAGAAAAACATTTGTGTTGAAAATGGCCTTGAGATAGATGTAGTAGTCATAGATTTCAATGCAAATATCCTCTCATTACTAAAGTCCAGGGATAAATTGAGTATTGTCCAGGGAATGGAGAAGGACTGCTTTCCACCCTGCTCTCCATCCTTCCCCTCTTCTAACCAGTCCTTTTACCTGCTGTTGGCACCTGCTGCTGGCAGCTCCCTCTTACATACACATCATGTTCAAACTTTTGGGAACCATGGTTTCCCCTGCCCTGCTACTCCTCTGGCCTACATTGCTCCTGGCCTGAAGTGGGGACTTCTAGCAGGCTCAGATAAGAAGTGTGAAGCCTGATCATCTGGCTTCAGTGTGTTGGAAACATTAATACCTCAGCTCATGAACGGAAATGTTCGACAAAATCTTGCTCCTGTGGAGAACTCCACGTCACATGGTCTTGGCCGTCTTCCCGCAGAGCACGTCTATAGCCTCCTTCCCACTTGGATGTGGGCACGGCCACCTTCCCATTCTGACATGTGGTCGTGCCTTTCTCATTGAGATCGAAGTCACAGATTGTGCACACTTGCTATGTAGCTTTTTTGTGTGTTTCTGAGCAGGTACAGTACTGCGCAGTGCCATTCAGTCTAGCAGGGCCCCAGAGAAAGTCCAGAGCAAGTGTTGCAGGAAAAACAAAGTACAGAATGCTAATGAAGGGGACAAGACTGTGCAGAGTGATCATGCAGGTGGCGAGAAAGTGCAGGGCAAGAACGATAAGAAGGAGGATTGGAAGAAAATAACCATTGAAGTGAAGAAGAAAATTGTAGAAAAGATGAGTGTGATATAAATATGTGACTGATCATGCCTTGGAGTACAAGATGGCAAAGGAGACAACCTTGACTTTTGGAGAACAAAGATGCCATGAAAGGAGCCGATGTGTCCAGAGGAGTCGCAATGATAACCAAGCAGAAGACACAGGGCTGGAAGAGGTGGGGAAGCTTTTGTCCGTGTGGGTGGATGGAAAGCCGATGGCAGGCGATGGCGCTAGCCCAGCTGTGGCCTGCGGCAGAGCCAGGACACTGCAGCGATGGAGGTGAGCAGCCCTCTGAAGGGCACGAGTGAGGGCTCGAGAGCCAGTGGAGGGCGACTTGATGAATCCTGCCCGACAGGTGCGGCCGGTGTGGTAAGACTTGCCAAGGCCTCCAGTTCTGACACGGCTGCAGCAGGAGCCCGCGAGAAAGAGGTGGTGGGATTCAGCAGGCACGAAACAGGCTCTTCGGGAAGAAGATTCCCAGCCGAACCTACATCAGGAGGAGGCAGCGCTGCCAGGGCACAAACCCACGAGGATGGCGTGACCTTTTGCTGTGTGCGCCTGCAGGTGTTGCCCTAAAGATGGACCCACTGCTGCTGTACTGTTCCCAGACCCCTCGGCATTCAGGGGACACAGTGTGAACAAGGCCAGGCCACCTGTCGTGTGGACACCACTGCGGACGATTGTTCTGTAGCAGCTGCATGAGATGTTTGCACCCACAGGTAAGAAATACCCAACAACCAGCTGCCTGAAAAGTGCCTTCTTCTGATGGCCAGTGCCCAGCACACACTCCAGCGTGGTGGGCGATGAGGATGCTGGGTGTGACCTCCCGAAGGTCAAGTTCCTCCTTGCACCATGACATTTCCTTTGTGGCCCACGGACCAGCAAGTGATCTGTACCTTCGAGAAGCTGTACACAGCGGCGCCCTTCACGGGGTGTCTTAATGTCACTGAACAGAGGTTCTTCACCTTGACAGGGTTGTAGAAGAAAATCTCAGGGTCCTCCAGTGCATCAACTTCATTGACAAAGCCTAGGAAGATGTCACGTACTGGACCTCAGACAGCCTAGAGGAAACTGGCCAGAATGTGCTGCTGGGTCCAAGGCACAGGTGGTGGAGGAGATTGTGTCTGTGGGCAAGAGATGGGTCTGGACGTGAGTGGGAGACAGAGTTGCTGGTTGAGGACCTCAAGTTGCTGATGATGGAAGAAGTTGCTGAACTCCAGAGTGAGCAGCAGCACATGCTGCTGAGGGGCCTCCACTGAGGAAGAGAAGGAGAAGGCGCAGGTCAACAGAGATGTGAAATCCATTGGGAAGACGAATGAATGCCAGGATTTCTTTAGGAGGCACCATCCCAACATAATCATAATGAACAGAGAATTGAATCTGATGAGCAGTAACGACTCACTTCCAGAGCGTTGTTCATTGCAGGATAAAACATAACATTGGAGGGCTGGAAATTTAGCTCAGTGGTTCCAGTGTCTGCCTGGCAAGTACAAGATCCCTGGTTCGACCCCAGTGATCACGTAGAACACCATGCCCACCAGCAATCAGTATTCCATGTGACAATGCTGGGCGTGGCAGCTCACGCCTGTAATCCCAGCACTCGGGAGGCAGAGGCAGGAGGATTGCTGAGTTTGAGGCTTGTTTGGGCTACATAGTGAGCTCAGGGCCAGCCTGAACTACAAAGCAAGACCCTGTCTCAAAAACAACCAAACCAAACAAAAAAAAAACAAACAATTTTTTTTTGGGGGGGGTCAAGATTGAACCTCCAAGTAAGCAACAGAGAAGAGAGGAACCCCCTAAAGGAGGTCTCCCCATGTCTTTCTATAGGGGGGTCTCTCCCTCCAAACAGTATCCCCCCTCCCCACCCACCTTCCTGTCCTTTAGGCCAGAAGTCTCCTCATGCAAGGTTAGTGCTCTCTGTCTTCACACTGTACTGCACTTTGTTTCATGTTCTTGTGGTTAAAAAAATACAAAGGTTTAAAATGGTTTAACCTTATTTATGATGAACTTTATGGGGGTATTTGATTTGGTTTGCAGCCAATTTGGTTGTGACCAGAATTGTGGAACAAATGAAGTTTGCAAACTGAGGCACCTTTGTTGAATCCTAAGCATTCCATTAGAAGTAGCTCCAAAGTAAATCAAGTAGAAAAGATAAGTTAAATCATGAAAAGTAATTCTGGAAGGTTAATTTGTCATTATTACTTTATGTAAAGACAGTGGTACCTAGTTCATGAGTGCTTCTGTTTTTTGCTTTTTGTTTGTTTTTAACTTGAAAATTTTATCAAAGACTCAGTTCAAAATCACAAATCTCAGCATTTTACATCATTTTAAATTGAAATGGTTAAGATTCTCAGTTTACTTTATTCTGGGTGTTTTTTATCTTTGAGACAGGGTCTCACTTTGTAGTTCAGCCTGGCCCTGAGCTCACTATGTAGCCCAGGCAAGCCTCGAACTCAGCAGTCCTCCTGCCTCTGTCTCCCCAGTGCTGGGATTACAGGCATGAACCACTACCCCCGGCACTGTGGTATGTGATTACCAGGAATTGAACTCAGAACCTTGCACTTACCAGGCAGATGCTGGAACCACTGAGCTACATCTCCGCCCCACCATGAGCATTTCTGTTTGCAAACAGAAGCCTTTGGCAAAATTTTGTTTTTATTTGTGAACTCAGCATCTGGTAATGAACAAAACCGTGGGCATCTTTCCTCCTTAAACACAAACATGGCCATCTTTTCCAGAATCACGGAATGAATTAAGCTGGTGAATCAAGGTGCCATTGTGCAGACAAATATGAGTGTATGTTCCTGTTCCCTCACTCTCTTACACAAAAGGTAGTGCATTATGTAACCTGCTTTACAGGTTGCCTTTTGTCCTTACCACTCTGTGTCCTGGGAATGCTGACATAGGGAAAATGATCTCCTTTTATCAGAGCTGCATAATATTCCAGTATGTGGATGGCTGCCTTTGCTTGTTGAATCAGGCTTACAAATAGCTACGTGAGTTGTTTCCAGAATTGTATTTGCTGTTACCAAGCAATGCCTCATTGAACAAAGGTGGCCTTTTAAAGGGCTGCACAATGCTGCATATGCTACCTGAAATGAGGTTCTTCTTCTTCTTTCTTAGAATGCTGGTTGGTTTTATTGGTTGATGAATTCCTAGTTACTGGTATTCACAAGTGAAACATCGATGATGGGACCGACTTTCCTTTGTAACTCGAGAATCATTAGTGTAACTGCCCTGTGGAGGCATACTGCTCTGTCTGGGGCTTATTTTAATAATAAAACCTTTGGAAATTTTAATAATGAAACCTACTTAAGGCCCTGTGCTCAAGAAGTTTGAATCACTGATCACAGCAATTACTGCCATGGCAGCTGTAGAGCAATTTAACAGGATAATAGTGAATAAGATAAATTACACTTCAGATTCTTAATGGATTGATGCACACAAGTATGCAAGGGAGGTGGGGGGAGGAGCAGCTTCTGAATTTCAGCACAGAGTTATAAAATAGGGAACTAGGCCACTGTAGCCATCCCTCCTTGGCATTAGTCATCCCGTGCCAACGCTGGGGCTCCGATGTTACTACAGACAACAAACTAGGTTAATTCATGTGTGAGCCTTTGTGGAGTGGGTGGAAATGCCAGGTGATTTGCTAATTGCCTTTTTTACTATCCTCCTCTTTCTGCGGAAGAATGAGAGTCTTTGGTGTGAAAATAGTGAAGCCGACTAGTTTTACAAATAGCTGTTGGCCAGAGGAGTAACAGTGTTTGCCAGTGAGTGGTTAAAAATGGCAGCCTGGAAAAATAACTGTGGGATGGTAAATGTTTCACTCTTATTTGCAAGGCTGACAGAACGTCTCCCTGTATGTTGGGATAGGAGGTGGATCAGCTGAGAAGTAAGTCCAGGGCTTGCTTTGCGTGCCTCTCAGGTGTTTAGGGGTGAATAGTGAGGATGTGGCGGTGTGGCTGGAGGTGGGGGTGAAGGGACTCAAGGACGCATATCCAAGAGACTGGGCTTTGCTGCCGCGCCGAGGGGCATCCCGGCACCTGATGGCGTTGTGGATGCCTCCACACCTGCTAGGTACTGAGCTCTCACTTGGTTCTTAGAAATGCTTACCACCCATCTCCCCTTTCTTTCCCACCAGAGCCTTTAGAGGTAAAAAGCAGGAAAACGAAGCTTTTCTTTCCTAGTGTTTAATCTGTTAACCACCTTAAGTGCCATTGAATTTTCAGTAGCCTTGTGTTGGTATTAAAGCAAACTGAGTCGCCTTGCAGTACAGAAAGCCTGTTTGGAAAAAGCAGCAAGGACAGGCTGAGAAAAGGAGAGGTGGGGGGGGGGGTCGCTTGTTTGAGCTGGAAAAGGCCCATGCCTGCCAAAGATCCCCAGAGACAGTCTGGTCGGAGGATTCTCCATTCTAATCCTGGCTCTGCCCCTTGGCTAAATTGTATAGCCGCCAATCCATTGATATTTTAATCCACACAACAAGAGTGCTATCCACTGAACAGTTCTTTTAATGATTAAATGAAATAATAGACACAACATAGGCCCACAGTAGGTGGAAGCTGCTACTGTAATTAGGAGAGTCTTAGGTCCCTCTGTCCTGCAGGAGGTGAATATTTTGGGCAGCATATGGAGAGGGCTGCCTTCAGGGCTGGGAGCCCTTGATAGTATTGGAGGAAGGTGTTGGTTTCCATGGCAACTTGGGAATTCATTTGGAGAAGAGTTGTGACTGGAGGTTATCTTGCTGTGAGAGACCGGCTAGCCTGTGTAGCAGGAATTAAGTCTCCCTGCTCTCTCTATTGGCAGGAAATGCCACGAGGTGTGCTCTGAAGTAAGTCCAAATGTGAGTCAGAGCCCCGTGCAGGCCTCTGTCCTCCTGTGGTAATCGCAGCATGCCTAGTGGCCCAGTGATGCCACAGCTTACTGCTTTTGTTCACACTGTGCACATGCACTGGCTGGGCGAAAAAGAAGTGCATGAGTGGGTTCAGTGGACTGTTTTATTGTTGTCTGAGAACATGGCGTCACACAGTCACTTTTTCTTAGAGTTAGTTTCACCCCTAAGAAGGTTTCAAGTAACAAGGAACAGGAGTTAGTTACTTTGTCCCTAAGTTGAGTGACACAATGAATACAGTTGTTTCATCCTAACTGAGCAATTCGGATATATTTTGTTTCTGTAAAGGTTCTTCTGGTGGTTGTCTCTTACCTTCTTACAACTGCAAGCTTGGGTCGAAACAGAATCAGCCTGGATGGACCCCCTTCAACAGCGTGGTTGATTCTAGATCTGCTCTTTGATTCTCTGCGGGCTTCCATTGGTCACTCACATCTGCTTCTCTTTTCCTTTCTGAAGTGAGGCGTGGCCTGTGACTTGCTTTGGCAAGCAGAATGTGGCCGTCCCAGGCATTCACTGCTGGACTGCCACAGTTCCCAGTGTGAGACATTCCAGTGCTCTCCCTTCCTACCTTGGTGATTGTGAAAATGTGTGACCCGGTGGAGCCCCATCACTCTGGGCTCTTGAGCTGCCATGATGAACAGATTTCACCTCGACCCTTGTTGTACACATAACATAAGCAAGAGGTGAGCTTCTGTTGCGTTAAGTCAGAGCTTTTGGGATTGTTTGTTACTGTGCAGAACCCAGGCCACCTTGCCTTTCAGTAGTCACTTAAACATATTTATTGAGTACTTAACTTTATGTGTGGCACTGCTAAGGTTGGGGATATGACAGTGAATGAGACAAACCAAATTGCTTCCCTTTTGGAGAACATTCTATGAGGGAGATTGACAAGAAATAAATAAACAAATAAAGATAATTAACCAGTTGAGAGGAGTGTTTTGAAAGAAAACAAGTCACTTAATAGATAAACCTCTAAATATCATAGAGTTATGGAAATCTTTCAGGACCATTGCTAATGATTTTTAGTATTTCTCTACATGTCTTAAGATTCTGGGTATTTCAGAAGTAGTTTTTTATGGCTCAAAGAGAAGATAACACTAAAAGCAAGAAAGAAACATGTTATGCTACTTAGTGACTCTGTGACAAAATTGGTAGCTAGTGTACTTCAAAGTAAATGACAGCCAAGAATGGTATTAAACTGCTTTGAATCTGAAAACTCACTAATGTCCCAGTGGGTTTAGTGGGAGGTGCAGTGTTTCTGTGCTGTCAGCTGCCCAGAGATGGTACCTGTCTTCTGGGGTGAGACTGTCCTGAGATCTGGGTTGGAGCCAGTATAGATTATGATAGTGTTAACTTGGCTTCTGTAATGGACAGACCCAGATGTCTTATCTAATATGATTGAAAACATATTTCATAAATCTTCCTGAGTGTTCCCCATAAAAGCTTTGAAACCAGTTATAATCTTTTTGGAAGAAGCACAGGAACAGAGGGATATTGGTGACACTGCCAGCTCTTAATGATTTACTTTGTGTGACCATGAAAGATCTCTTGGCATACGAGTGGGCAGCATGGAGCTGGCAAAGTGGGTGCTTGGGAATTGTAATGTGAGGAGGAGAATGTTATCTTCCCTTTCCTCTTTACCTTTGATTGAATTAGATACATGAGGGTGGGGGAAGCTTTGGATACTGGCAAAGAATAGAACGCATAGCTGTGTGTCCAGGTTCAGACAAAACAGTGTGTGACTAGAGTGAAAAGGAATCTAGAAGGTTGTGCATAGCAGTGTTTGCCCCTTATCCATCCAGCTAGTCTATGGTCATTCCTAGAGGAGGCCTGAGAATCTATAAATTCAGTCTCAGGCATTTTTTCTGTCTTGAATATTTTAGTTATCTCATGTTGGCACATACTCTGAAAATTAGATCTGGATAAAACTTCAGGCAAGTAGGAAAAAGTGGATAAAGGGACTCTCCAGCGTTGAAGAAACATGCACATCCTTGAAAATAATATGGTTCTATTAGTATATTGTAAATTTCCATGCCAGGACACATGCCAACAGTTCAGTGATGTGTATAGCAATGCCCTTTGCTGTCCACATGGGAACTCATTCAGGAACCCTAAAATGAGTTGTGAGAGTGAAAGTATTGAAGCTGAAAGCCAAATACAACGATCATGTTACCTTAGGTCTCATGAATAATTCAGCTGAGTTTCATGCTTTTTCCAAATAAATGCTGGAAATTTTGGCATAATGTAGACAAATTATGACCGCTGTCTCTTGAGAAGTTGATTTGTCATGAGGAATGTGAGGAAAAGTGGAGGAGGAGGAGAAGGAATCATTTCATATTTCATTTAATCAAATTATGGAATCTTTCAACATTCCAGCTATAAAGAAGTAAATATATAAAACTTCAGCTTGGGGTTTTAAAGGTGTTTCCTTTGAACACTCATTATTAACACCTGAAGATCTGGGCTTGAAAAGAGCTTAGAAAACTGTTCCAAAATCATAGATGGTGGTCAAAGAAATACCAAGAGGGGAGGAATGTCTGATTATTTCAGTGAGCAGAGGTGCAAGGAGGGATCCGTTTCAGGAAAATATTGATTATTAGGCATGAAGAAAAGAGCCTGTGGATGTTCTTGAAAGCAGAGTGCAGATTGCATTATTATAACTCTAATAATTTAAAGGCATTAAGAAAACTTCTTAATGAGACCTGCCAGAAGATTTAGAATGTTTTCACACACTGAACATATTTCTCGCCGGCTTAATTTTTAATCCTGGTTTTGGTATACTGATTTAGCTTAATCAAGGCCTGTGCTATTCAGGGTAAAGTGCTGGGCTTTGCGTAGCTCCAACTCTCTGACCTGCTCACCCGCCTTGAGTTGCTGGGTTCTAGTCTAGAGCCTCCCACGTACTATATGAGCACTCCGCGCTGGAGAAACACTCTCAGCCCCCATGTCTTGCCTTTCACATAGGTTAATTTTCCTATTTCTTTCTACTTCTCTCCCCAAAATTATCTAAGAATGTTGGTGCTGGAAGGAGTTTGTAGCTTACCTACTCCAAATCGTTTATTTACCAGAAACTAAGGTCTACAAAGGTTGTGTGACATGTTCAGAGTTCCCTCTAATAATGAGGAGGAGGGGATTTTGTGAATAGAAAAGAAGTACCCAAATAAATTTTTATTTATTAAAAAATATATGAAAAAAGAAACAGACCTACTGGCACTGTCCCTTTCTTTTCTTTTCTTTTCTTTTCTTTTTTTTTGAGACAGGGTCTCGCTTTGTAGTTCAGGCTGGCCCTGAGCTCACTATGTAGCCCAGGCAAGCCTCGAACTCAGCAATCCTCCTGCCTCTGCCTCCCGAGTGCTGGGATTACAGGTGTGAGCCACCATGCCCGGCGCTGTCCCTTTCTTTGATCCTGTATGCTTTGTGTTGTTTGAAATATGACAAGCTACTTGATAGTATACCGCTGCCATCTTGTGAGGTAAAGTACTGAGTTAACTCACTAAGGGACAATGGATGGAGTCCTGCATTCCTGGTGATATCATCAAGCTGCTTGACCAGTTAAGCATATCCTGTTCTACTTCCACTCTTCTTCATTGGAGTTACTCTCCTGGATGCCACGGTCATGGTAATTCTATATAGAACAGCTCCAAAGTAGGGGAAAATTTTTAAAAAGAAGTTTGAGGTCATTGGAGATTTAACAAAATGGTGCGATATCTTAGAGAATAAGGAATAAGGAAACTCAGAGGTTGGCACTGGGACACATTTTTATCTCTGGGCATCTGGTTCTGAAAGAGGCAATTGAGAAGCTGAAAGCCTAGTAAAATTTTCAAACGTTCAGAGGGCTAGGGATGCAAAATTGAATTAAAACCTGCCAAGGAGAATAGTCTTTGGAAAATATCTTGGGCTTTGGCTGATTCTCTAAAAGGCTGAACTTTAGGATTGAGCATAAACTGGAAATTAATTAAACTCCTGGAAAATGATGTCCAGTTTCAGAGCCTCTCAACTTCCTGAATGGGTTAAGGATCTTGATTGGATGGTCAGTCTTCTTTTCTTTTGAGACAGGTCTTACCATGTGTCCAGGGTGGCCTTGAATTCACTTCGTAGTCCAAGCTGGCCTGAAACTTACAATGATCCTCAGCCTCCTCGGTGCTGGGATTATAGGGATGTGCCACTGTACCTGACTTCTGGATGATCAATTTTCTTAGCCATATGATAGAAGCAAAAGAAAGTCTTGGTAAAGTCCTAAGTTATTTCTATAATTTCTCAAATAAAATGTACAGCACATAGTCAGAAATAGCCAGGGATATGAGTTGGCATAACAGTGATTTGAAACTAATGAAATCATAGGTAATGAAAACAAGTCCACAGAGGAGCTGACTACCTCTAACAGAAGTATCATATGGATTTAAAAATAACTGCAAAATAAGTTAAGATTAATACTTTTAACAGAACTTGAAACTAAAAATAACAATTATAAAACTGAAAAATATAAAAAATGAAAATAAGCATTTGGTGTATTGCTCCCAATTATGTAGATGCAAATTAATAAGCAATAAGTAAAACAGTGATATACTTGAAAATATTCAGAAGGAAGCATAAGGATCAAAATTATTTTTTAAGATATAGGAAATAATATTAGCCATTTAAGGAAACACACATAAAAAAGTCCTAACACAGAAGGAGAGAATGAAGACTGGGATCAAAGCAATATTTTAAGAGATAATGCTGAGTGCTCTCTAAAACCACAAAAGATATTGAAGTGCAGACTTAAGAACCTACACTTTGGTCCTAAGCAGGATAAATCTAGAAAACCACATGTAGACACATGACAGCAAGACTGAAAAATAAAGACAGAGAAAAATCTTAAAAGCAACCAGAGGAAAAAAGAGAAATTTTACTTTTAGTGGAAAATCAGTAAGACATGGATGAATTCTGAGTAGAAGTGAAAAAAAAGGCACATAAATGAACTGATATCTTCAAAATATTTAAAAAAATAATTTAAAAATAAAAGTCTATAGTGAAAATATAGACAAAGAATTATATATGTTTGCATACCTATAAAACCAATCTATGGTGATGGTAATCAGATCGTGTTTGCCCATGACCAAGGGAATCTGGGCTTCTAGTGTTCTGGGAATAGTCAGTTTCTAGATCTGGATGTTGGCTGCATAATAATTTCTTTTACTTTGTGGAAATTCTTTAAGCTAGACCCTTAAGAGTTGTATCCCTTTGTATATGTATTTGATATCTTAATAAAAAAAACTTACATTCAAAAATATAAAACTGTTCACAAGCAAATGATAAGGTGTGGGTAAAGTTTCATGGAATATTGGACTTAGAGTCATTGGAGCGTGAGTTTTAATCCCTATTTATATAAACCCTGCCTCTAGACTCTTGAAGGGCATTTGCTTTTCTTTAGGCTACCTCAAGGTTGCTCCCAAGCTTTGGTTTTGCCGTCTCTAAATTAAAAAGAGTCCAGAAAAACAGGATTGAAGATTCAGGAGTAGATCTAAATACACAAATGAATTTGGCATAGATTAAACTGTGGCATTTCAAATTGGTAGGATGGGAAAGAGGAAAGGGTTTTTCAATAACTAGTTTTGAGAGAGATGGCAGCCATTTGGGAAAAATTAAATTGGACCCCTGTCTTTCTTCTTATATGAAAGCAAATCATATGTCAATTAAATGAAACCATAAATATATTAAAAGAAAGCATGGGAGAGTATTTTTTTTAACCATAGAATATACTCTAAAAACAACAGAAGATTCAGAGGTGAGGTAAGAAAAGCCTGATGAATCTTAGAAATTCGGCATGATTAAACAAGTATCATAATGCCAAAAGACAAACTAAGAAAAATATTTGCAGTGCATAAGAGTTAATTTCCTCTATAATGTGTTCATATGCCAACAAATAAACACAAAAGATTAATAATCCTGGGCTGGAGATTTAGCTCAGTGGTTCTGGTGCCTGCCTCGCACAAGGTCCTGAGTTCGATCCTGGTGACCACATACAATGCTGGGCGTGGTGACTCACGCCCACCAACAATCAACCAGCAATCGGCACCACATACCACAGAGCCAGGCGTGGTGGCTCACGCCTGTCATCCCAGCACTCAGGAGGCAGAGACAGGAGGATTGCTGAGTTTGAGGCTTGCCTGGGCTACATAGTGAGCTCAGGGCCAGCCTGAACTACAAAGTGAGACCCTATCTCAAAAAAAAAAAAAATTAGTAAATGGTGAAAACCATCAGAATGGGACTGAGTAAGTAAATGAAAGCACACCTATTCAGTGAGATGCTATGTAGCCAGCAGGAAGAAGAGGCAGACTGATAATGGCCTCTTATAAAAAAATCTCTGCACTACACTGTTAAATGAGAAAGAAAAGTGGTACACAGCTTTGTTTTAAAAAGGGAAGGGGCATATATATGGGTGTTGGTACATATACAGGCTATTCCTATAAAAATATTTAAAAATGGAGTAACAGTGGTTTTCTCAAAGGGAGTCTGGTATTCTAGGATCTTGAGGCAGATAGAAATAGAAGGGAAACCTTTCACTGTTTACTGTTTTGCTGTTTGAAGGAGTTTCATCAGGTGAATGAATGTTATGCCCAATTAGGGAACTATGTGATGAAGCCAAATGATTGTTCATAGTGATTCTTTGCAGAAATGCTGTTGCTGTGTTGTTCGGGTGTCTGATGTATGAAACATTATATTTTGCATGAAGTGCCGGTAGCACTTCCATAGTCACTGTGGCAGACAGAAAGTGTCCCTGAAGAATTCTGGAGATTCCGGGGGGCAGAATAGGATGGTGAGCTCTGAGTCTTTTCAAGTCTCCCAGTTCCTAGGTTCTGTTGGGCCAGCTGGGTGTTGACCTTTGTCAGTCTAGCAAAAAGCTTCACTGAGCCACTCTTCTCTAATCCATAGTTTTTAGTCAGGAATACTGGACATTGACCTGGGCCAGTGACCAGTCAGGGATCTCTAATGAAGTAGAGTTGTATCTTTAAGGGGACAAGTGTGTCATGCAGGCTTTGGCAGCTGTGGGCAAGAGTTAGAAAAGCATAATTAGTTCCCTTCCCTTAAAAAGCTGGAGAGTAGGTTATACCCTAATACCATCTGCCCATTTCTCTTGTAGTGTGTTTTTAGCTTTAAAAAAAAAAAATCATTCGAAATTATTTCTCTGCCAACTGATTTTCCTGAACTGGAAGAAATAGATGTTTCTTTTGAGATTGGCAACTGTCTCTGTCCTTTCTGTGGCCTTATCCAAGCCCAGGCCCATGTAACACTGAATTCGCATTAGAAGGCTCTTTGTGACTCATTGGGGAATGTTCTCTAAGACCCTAGTTTTTCAGGAGAAGAGAAAGAGCTAAATTGAGATCTGCCTTTGCAAGGTGGTGGCCAGAGCTGTTTGTGGCCCTCTTGAAACAGGAGATGAGCAATTGAGATACAGAAAAAAGCCTCAGCCTGTAGGATTTTACTGTCTTTCCAAGGCTTATTGCTCTGACACATCCAATACTAAAAAAAAA
>PVIC010038173.1:0-17718 GCA_004025085.1 Thryonomys swinderianus | reverse complement strand
AAAAAAAAAAAAAAAAAAAAAAAAAAAAAAAAAAAAAAAAGTGTGTTCATTTCAGACACCCGGTTTTGAATTGGGTCTTTAAATGTGAGGGGGCTTTTAGCTCGGAACCACCGAGCTAAATGTCTAGGGGTGGGGTGGGGTGCTGATCTTTTTTTGTTTTGTTTTGTTTTTTGTTTTTTTGAGACAGGGTCTCACATTGTAGTTCAGGCTGGCCCTGCGTTCATTATGTAGCCCAGGAAAGCCTCGAACTCAGCAATCCTCCTGTCTCTGCCTCCCAAGTGCTAGGATTACAGGCGTGAGCCACCACGCCCAGCGGGGTGCTGATTTTTTTTTTTTTTTTTTTGCTTTTTGAGACAGGGTCTTGCTTTGTAGTTCAGGCTGGCCCTGAGCTCACTATGGTGCCCAGGCAAGCTGCTGCGAACTCAGCAGTCCTTCTGTCTCTGCCTCCCGAGTGCTGGGTTGACAGGCGTGAGTCACCATGTCCGGCATTGTGGTATGCCGTGTTGATTGTTGGTGGGCGTGTCTCCACGCCCAGCATTATATGTGGTTACTGGGGATCGAACTCAGGACCTTGGCACTTGCGAGGCAGGCACCGGAGCCACTGAGCTAACCCTCCGGCCTGGGGTGCTGATTTTTTAAAGTTCTTTTTATACTCTCGATAGTAGTCCTTTGTCTGAGAAACAACTGGTAAAAATTCTTTCCCATATTGTAGTTACCTTCTCATTCTGTTGGTGGTTTCTCTTGGTGTGCAGAAGCTTTTTAGTAAGATGAGATCACAATTGTTGATTCTTTCTAACAGTTCCCATACTGCTGAGGTTTTGTTCATAAAGTCTTTCCCTGTCCCAGGGTCTTCAAGAGTTCTATTTAACCTGTTTTCCAGCCAGTTTAATGTTTCTCTTTTAATATGTAGGTCCCTAATTCACACTGATTTTAGTTCGATGCATGGTGAAAGATCTAGCTTTAATCTTTGGCAAGTTGAAACCTAGTTTTTCTATCACCTTTTGTTAAAGAGGCTGTTTTTTCTCCATTGAAGGTGTTAAGCTCCTTTGTCAAAGATGAGGTGGCTTAGTATATCTAAGGTTGTTTCTGGACGTTCTAGTCTGTTCCACTGCTCCTCGAGTCTATTTCTTTGTATACATGAACAATAGACTTACTTAAAGAAAAACCAGGGAATCAATTCCCTTTATAATAGCATCCAGAAAAATGAAATATCTAGGAATCAATCTAACAAAGGAGGTAAAACATGTCTACTCTGAAAACTATAGCATTCTGAAAAGGGAGATTGAAGAGGATATCAGAAAATGAATATCCCTTGGTCCTGGTTAGAAAGAACCGATATTGTCAAAATGGCTGAACTGTCAAAACTACTGTATAGATTCAGTGCAATCCGGATTGAAATCCCAACAATATATGTTACAGAGCTAGAGAAAATAATCCAAAAATTCATCTAGAACCACAAGAGACCTAGAATAGCAAAACATTTCTAGGCAACAAGACTATGTCAGGGGATATCACAATCCCTAGCTTGAAAATGTATTACAAAGCTACTGTGATAAAAATAGCATGAGATATTGTCTTTTTTTTTTTTTTTTGAGACAGGGTCTCGCTTTGTAGTTCAGGCTGGCCCTGAGCTCACTATGTAGCCCAGGCAAGCCTTGAACTCAGCAATCTCCTGTCTCTGCCTCCTGAGTGCTGGGATGACAGGAGTGAGCCACCGCGCCCGGCACTGTGGTATGTGGTATTGATGGCTGGTGGGCATGAGTCTGCACGCCCAGCATTCTATGTGGTTACCAGGATTGAACTCAGGACCTTGCGCTTGCGAGGCAGGGGCAGGAACCACTGAGCTAAATCTCCGGCCTGAGATACTGTCTTTTTATTTTGGTCTTCACATTCTAAGCAGATATCTTTCCGTGTCTATTTAGTGCCACTTTTTTGGATTTTGATGGATTTTGCTGATGATTTTGCAGCCTAATGTGGCTCCCTCTCATAGTGCTGAAGTGCTTGGTTGCTCTCTAGTCATCCCATATGCAAGGCTGATCCTATATATCTTTCCCAGGATTTGACTTTAGTTCAGTGCACTGAGTTGGTATTCACAGTGGCCTCAGAGGTTAGTGTGAATAATGAGCATTACTGTCTCTTTTTGAATGGAGAAGCTTCCTAATTTCTTTCTTTCTTTTTTTTTTTTTTTTTGAGACAGGGTCTCGCTTTGTAGTTCAGGCTGGCCCTGAGCTCACTATGTAGCCCAGGCAAGCCTTGAACTCAGTAATCTTCCTGCCTCTGTGTCCGGAGTGCTGGGATTATAGGCGTGAGCCACCACCCCCGGTGCTTCCTAATTTCTTAATGCTGTATAGGTAGAGGATGATGTTAGGAAACATTGCATGCTTTCCTCATGCCTGGTGAAGTCTGACTCTTGGCTTTTCCAGAATAGAGCTTTAGGAGCAAATTGAGAGCTCTGTGCATTTGGTTGGGCATTCGGAGAGTGCTAGTGATGCCTGTTGAGCTTTGTGGTGGCAGAAGGGGTGATGGCCTTCCCACTGGGGTCTTTCACATGGTACACAGCATAGTTATTTTCTCTGCACAGTTCAGGTTGCCATTTGTCAAGCACACTGTGGGTTTGTCTTCTGCCTGCTGGATGTACCACAATAGGAGCTGTGTGGCACCCAGCTGTCGTGGTAGCACTTCCTCCATTCTGTCATTCTGTCCTTGTTCTTCAGTTAACTGTCACGTGGTGAAGAGAGAGCTGCCTATGATCAGCATGCCATCTTTGACCAAATACTTCTTATTTCATTATTTTTACTCAAGTTTATTACACAATTTATAGAGTCCAGCTTTCTTTTAAAAAAAGCAAAAAATATTGTCACAGACCTCTTATTTCCTAGTCTCCTAAGATGGCACTTTTTAGTCTTTTAAACTGACTTTTTAGATTTTACTTTCTTGTCTGTTATAATTGTCTTTGTTTTTCAGTTTTAGGTATTATCTGTTGACTCTTTGTTGAAATGTTGCACACATATGGAAAATGTACCCAGATCCTAACTGTACATATTGCTGAAATGTGAGGAAGTGAACACGCTTACATAAGCCTGACTCAAGGCAGAAATACAGTGTGACCTATCCCCACAAGTCTGCCTTTTCCTCTCCCAGTTACTGGGGATTGGACTCAGGCCCTCACCTGATGCTAGACAAGCGCTCTACCACTAACTTTCTCCCCTAGCCCAGCTTCCCCCACCCTTTTTTTTTTTCTTCCTTCAGATCGTTGTTTCTCATCCCCAAGGAAACTACTGTCCTTTTTTTTTTTAGTTTTTTGAGGTCTCACTTTAGTTTTTTCAGGGTCTCACTTTGTCATTCAGGTTGGCCCTGAATTCACTGTGGACCCCAGGCAACCCTTGAACTCACAGCAGTCCTCCTGCCTCTCCCTCCTGAGAGCTGGGATTACCTCCATAAGCCACCACACCTGGCCTAATTTCTAACACTATAGAATAGTTTCATCTGTTTGATTGATTGATTGATTGATTTTTATTTTTGGTGGTACCGGGGATCACACTGAGGTCCTTGTGCTTCCAAGGTAGGTGCGGTACCACTTTAGCTAAATCCCTGGCCCTGATTTTTTTAACATTAAGGGAATCACAGTATATTAGTTGTGCTTTTTGTCTTTATTTCATGTTATGCCTTTCTTCTATGTTGTCATGGTTCATCAGAATTTAGTTTTGCTGGTTGGGGATTCAGCTCAAGTGGTACCACACCTACCTTGGAAGCACAAGTGCCTGAGTTCAATTCCTGGTACCACCCCCCACACAGACTTTAGGTGTGTTTTTTATTTTATTTTATTTTTTTTCCAGAAAAGTTGTCACTATGTAGTTTAGGGTCTGACTGAATAGTTCAGTAGCCCAAGCTGGCCTTCAGTGCTCAGCAATCCTGCTTTAGCCTCAGTGGGATTTCAGGTGTGTACCACTGAGCTTGATAAAGTAGTTCATGAGGTTTAATTTTGAAGTTTTATTTTGTTTCACCTGTTGCAGTTGTTTGGGTTGGTATCAGACTGAATTGTACCTCCTCCAATTCTGTGGTAAAGTCCTGGCTTCCAGTGTGACCAGTAATAGTCTTCGTATAATTTTTTTTATTTTAGACAAGGTCTCGCTATGTAGTTCAGGTTGGCCCTGAGTTCACTATGTAGCCCAGGCAAGCCTGGAACTCAGCCATCCTCCTGCTTTTGCCTCTGCCTCCCAAGTGCTGGGGTTACAGGCTTGAGCCATCAAGCCTGGAAGTCTTCATATAAATTTAAATGAGGCCAGGCCATCAGGGTGGGACCTGATAATGGATTTGTGTCCTTGTGAGAAGGGCCCCCAAGAATTGGTCCTCTGCACCGGGCGTGGTGGCTCACGCCTGTCGTCCCAGCATTCAGGAAGCAGAGGCAGGAGGACTGCTGAGTTCAAGGCTTGCCTGGGCTATATAGTGAGCTCAGGGCCAGCCTGAACTACAAAGCAAGACCCGGTCTCAAAAAAAAAAAAAAAAAAGAATTGGTCCTCTGCTGTCTGCAGATGCAGTGAGGAGGAAGCTCGCTGCAAGCCTGGAAGAGCGCTGTCTCTAGAATCAGCTGGCATCTGAGTCTCAGACCTTAGCCTCCGAAGCTATGAGAAATGATGTTGCTGTTGGTGAAGCACCCCAGTCACTAGTGTGTTGTTATAGTCTTAGCATTCTTCAGGCTTCTGTGTCTCTTGATGAACTTCATGGTTGTTGGTTGATGCTTTAATCATTCACACCTTTCACAGGCAGGATGTTAGGATCTCTTCACCAGCAATACATTGTCAGGAAGCAGAAAATTTCAGCTGCCCCCTCCCCCCCAGTGATGTCTGCTGAACCGGTTCTGTTGAGGTTCACAGGGGAAGCCCTTCTCATACTTGAGCTGTCTCATACTTGTCTGTTGTGTAATTTTCCACTTTGCTTCCGGCATTGGGGTGAATAGGTGGAATTTCCCACAGTTTATGCAGCAAGTGACAATACTTTGTTTCCCACCTTGTGAATCAGTTGACTTCTATGTGCCCTTTGCTCCTCACATGCCCTGGGAATGAGTGGGTAGTCTCTTTTCCAAGGCACCACAACCTGAATGTCCTACAGTGGCCTCCTCTTTTGGTGACCTTAGGGTCTCTCCTCCGTCAGAGTTCTCCATCCTCCAGTCCTGGGTCAAGATTAGTTCAGTGATTGAGTCATTCCAGCAGGACGCTAGGAGGAAAAGGCCTTAGAACATCCCCATCAGGCTTCGTCAGTGCACATCAGTGTCCTGTGAAATGGTGTTATTTCATTCTGACCAGCCACATGCAGCTTTAGCAGAATGACTGTTTTCTGTACTTTCTGGAAGCTGAAGCAACATATTTGAGCTTCCTTTTGAATAACAGTCACTAAAGAAGAAATACGTAAGAAGAGAAAGAATAAATTCTTAAGAGTTGAAGGACATTCACAGAATTAGAAGAAACAAATGATTTTAAGGTTGGAAACCAAGTTGAAAGACTAGCATGCATGCATACAGTCAAGATCCTGTGCCCAGGGCTCATTGCCCTGTTTTTGGTTGGGTAGTCTTGCCACTTAAGTCAGAGTGTCCATGTCTCTTAACTCTTTGAAGTTATCATGCCCACTGAGAATCAATAATTTGAGTGACAGCATGTTAGACTAAGTTAAGCATTTTTGGGGGGTCGTTTATTAATAGACATGGTGTAGCTGGATGTGGTGGCACATGCCTGTAACCTCAGCATTTGGGTCTTTTGGGTGGTTTTGATATTTGGTGCCAGGGATCAAACTCAGGACTTCTGCTTATAAGGCAGCCAGGTGCTAATGACTTAAATCCCCACCTGCCCCATCATTTGGGAAGTTAAGGTAGGAAGATTGGAAGTTTGAGACTAGCTGTCTACATTGTGAGTTCAGGGTGGGCTTGGACTTTGTAGCAACCTTGTCTCAAAGAAAGCCCCAAAAACAAAGCCTTACAAGAAAAAGATGACAGGAAAGAAAAATATATGGTATGGATATAATTAAGGTATAACATGGTAGGAACCCTGGAGGTTTTTGTTTGTTTTTGTTTTTGTTTTGAGACAGGGTCTTGCTTTGTACTTCAGGCTGGCCTTGAGGTCACTATGGAACCCAGGCAAGCCTCAAATTCAGCAATCCTTCTGCCTCTGTCTCCTGAGTGCTGGAATTACAGGCGTGAGCCACCATGTCTTTCATTGTGGTATATGGTACTGAGAGTCACCACACCCAGTTTCGTTGTATGTGGTTACCAGGGATCAAACCAGGGACTTTGCGCTTGCTAGTCAGGTGCCAGAACCACTGAGCTAAATCTCCGGCCCCCCTGGAGGTTTTCCATGACCTTGTGAGGCAATCTGTAAAAATCAGACCCCCCCTTTTTGAGATAAGATCTCCTATGAAGGGAGATCAGGCTGAAGTCCTGGCCTCCAATTTGCAGCAGTCCTTCTGCCTCAGCCTCTTGAGTGCTAGGATTACAGATTTGCATCACCACACTTGCTTTTTTTTTTTTCCTTTGTTAAAATTTTTGCTCTGTTTTGTTTGTTTTGTTTGGGTATTGAACCCAGGGCCTTGTAAATGCTTTGTAAAAACTGCCACCGCCTCTATTCCCAGCAAGTATAGAAATTATTTTTAAATATCAAGTGATGAGCCTACCAGGTGAAGACACTGATGCAGTTCCACTTAATAACTACTAATAAAATTGTTTTATTCTTTTTTTTTTTTTTGAGACAGGGTCTTGCTTTGTAGTTCAGGCTGGCCCTGAGCTCACTGTATAGCCCAGGCAAGCCTCAAACTCAGCAGTCCTACTCCCTCTGCCTCCTGAGGGCTGGGATGACAGGTATGAGCCACCACACCCGACGCTGTGATTGGTTGCTGGTGGGTGTGAGTCACCACGCCCAGCATTGTATGTGGTTACTGGGATTGAACTCAGGACCTTGCTTGCGCTTGTGAGGCAGGCGCCAGAACCACTGAGCTAAATCTCCGGCCCATTTTTATTCTTTTTTCTTTAAAGAGCAGGAAGCTTTATTGAGAAAGAAAGCTTCTGCCTAGGAGGCACAGAAGGGGGATCCAAAAACAGGAGACCCCTTTATTCCTTTTTTTTTTTTTTTGCTTTTTGGAGACAGGGTCTCGCTTTGTAGTTCAGGCTGGCCCTGAGCTCACTATGGTGCCCAGGCAAGCCACCGCGAACTTGGCAATCCTCCTGTCTCTGCCTCCCCAGTGCTGGGATTACAGACGTGAGCCACCACGTCCGGCATTGTGGTATGCGGTGTCGATTGTTGGTGGGCGTGTCTCCACGCCCAGCATTATATGTGGTAACCGGGGATCGTACTCAGGACCTTGCGCTTGCGAGGCAGGCGCTGGAACCACTGAGCTAACCCTCCGGCCCTTTATTCCTTTTTTTAAGGGAATAAATGTACATAAATAGGGACTGAAGTTCTTTCTTCCTGTATCCTGGTGGCTTGGAGCCAGGTGATACATTTGTTGTTGCTGTACATATTTCAGGGTTGGCCCATGGGTTGTCTGAACAAGTTCCTTTTCTTTAACTGCCTAAAAGGATGCTTTTTGTTTGGAGATGGAGTCATGCTTTGTTTCCCAGGGTAGCATTAAACTCCTGGGCTCAGGTGATCCTCCTGTTTCCCTTCCCAAATTCTGGAACTAGGAGTACGTGCCACTTTTCCTGACTTTTTTTTTTTGTTTTTTTTTTCGAGACGGGCTCACTTTATATTTCAGGCTGGCCCTGAGCTCACTATGTAGCTCAGGCAAGCCTCAGACTCAGGTATCCTTGTGCCTCTGCTTCCCGAGTGCTAGAATTACAGGTGTGAGCAACCACACCTGGCATTGTGGTGTGTGGTACTGATTGCCAGCAGGCATGAGTCACCACACCCAGCATTGTTGTATGTGGTTACCAGGGATCGAACCAGGGACCTCATGCTTGCTAGGCAGGCACCGGAACCACTGAGCTAAATCTCCCAGCCCTTTTTTGTTTGCTTTTATATTTTATTTGTCCCAACATATCAAAAATTTGCCTTTCTACATATAATATGGGTTATTAGTGAAATATTTTATATTCTTTTTCATACTGTTTCCAAAACATAATGTGTATTTTGTATGTAGCACATCTCAATTTAGATGGTAGATTTTTAATAATTTAAATCATACCAAAACACTAGAGTTGTATTTAATAAAAAACATTTAACTTTTAATTAAAGTGAGTAAATTAAATTTAAAATGTACTTTCTTGGTTATACTAACCATGTTTCCTGTACTTCATAGTTATGGATGGGCTTTAGCTATTATGTTAAAGAGCCAATCTCAAGAAACTAGAATATAACCGTTTCACTTTTAATAATGTTTATAGGAACTTGTGAAGTACCCATTTTCAGAAAACGTTGTCAGATGCTTATTAGTTAAGAGATCTTTTGTTTTTAATAGAATCTTTTTAAAGTTTTCTCATTCAGTACCATATTGAGTACTGATTATTTATTTATTTATTATGTTTACTTTATGAGACATCCTCTCACTATGTAATTCAGGCTGGCCTGGAACTCACAATGATATTCCTGCCTCAGCCTCCTAGCTCTGGAATTACAGGCATGTACACTGGCAAGAGTATTTATTTGTTAAGCTTTATTCTGTGCAGGATACTTAGGGGGTTATGCTGGGCTGAAACACTGTCAGAGGGTCTCGGAGAGTGAGTGAAGGTTAGCATCAGTAGATAGTGAACTAGGCTTGCCTTTTGCTTAGTGTGCACCTGGCCCTGGGTTCAATCCCCAGCGCTAAAGGAAAACAAGTAGTGAAAAGATATGCTGCAGTGCACATGTTTAGAAATGTTTTCACTGTGTGATCTCCTTCTTTTGGGGAAGAAGGTGCAGAGAAGTTGGGAGAGAATGTTTTCCTCTTATCTGTATAAATGAATATAAAATTAAATCAGTACCTTTATTTGCATGAAGCCCTTATTGCTTGTAAGCAGCATGTGTGGGCATTTATAAAACAATTACCAATTAGTCTATAATCACCAAATTCTTAAAATCTATAAATATTTATTAATGTTTTCTAGGTTGCCATAAAAATAATTGACAAAACACAGTTGAATCCAACAAGTCTACAGAAGGTAAGATTGGTCCAATATTTCTTAAATGATTTTTTGTAAAATTACCATCTAATTTCTCCCTTACTTTGCTTTCATTTATTATCTTCAGTGCAGTAAAATTTCTGTTCTCAAATAAATGGAGCTGAACTGAAGCATTTCATTAAAATGATTGGGTTGGGCCAGAGATTTAGCTCAGTGGTTCTGGCGCCTACCTAGCAAGTGCAAAGTTGCTGATTCGATCCCCGGTAACCACAAAGCCGGGCATCATGGCTCATGCCTGTAATCCCAGCACTCGGGAGGCAGAGGCAGGAGGATCACTGAGTTTGAGGCTTGGCTGGGCTACATAATGAGCTCAGGGCAGCCTTAACTTCAAAGCAAGACCCTGTCTCCAAAAAGAAAAAAAAGATTGGGTTATCTTCAATTAAAGATAAAGATTTTTTTTCAGTTGCAAATGATTTTTAAATGTTATATAACAAACTGAACACCCTGCTTTTAAATAGTATATTCTAAATTTTGACAATAATAGAATCTTTTAAAACACAAAGATACTTTTTTGTACTTGGCATTATGCAGATTTATATGTTTTTTATAATTACTGTGGAAATCTTTCAAGATAGGTACTTGGCCCAGGCATAGTACCACACACCTTTAGTCTGCAGTATTTGGAAAGCTTAGGCAAAAGTATCACTTGATCCCAGGAGTCTGAGACCAGGTAGGGCAGTACAGCAAGACCCTACTCTTGGGCCAGGGATTTAGCTCAGTCGTTCTGGCATCTGCCTTGGAAGTGTGATCCCCAGTACCACACACCATAGTGCCAGGCATGGTGACTCACATCTATAATCCCAGCATTCTGGGAGGCAGAGGCAGGAGGACTCTTGTGAGTTTGAGGGTAGCCTGGGCTACATAGTGAGTTCAGGGCCAGCCTGAACTACAAAGCAAGACCCTATCTCAAAACAATACAAACAAAAACAGACCCTAACTCTTTAAAAAAACAAAACAGATCAGTTTTTTACATGGATGTTTTAATGGAATTGTGAATATAGAAGAGCTTTGCACACTGCAGACATTGTACAGTTGGAAGCTGTTCTGATAAGTGTGATGCTCAGTGCATTTCACTATCATGTTCCTAAAGGTTATGTGAAGCCTGATTTTACACTAAATCTGGTATTTAAAGAACTCCTTCTTTATATTCTGCAGTGCAGAGTGATCTTTCAAATTTCTCAAGTTGACCCTAAAACAGATTCTTTCAGAATTCCAGTCCCTAGTTCTGAAGAGTTAGTTTTACCCATTTTCTTAAACTATTTTTATATCTGGCAACTTAAAACTAATAACTAGCAGATTACTAAAATTTAATATTGTATTTAGTATTCAAACTATAAAGTTTACTGCCAATTCTTAAGTCTTTTTTTTTTTTTTTTTTTTTTTGGAGACAAGGTCTCACTTTGCAGTTCAGGCTGGCCCTGAGCTCACAATGTGCTCCAGGCAAGCCTCGAACTCACAGCAGTCCTGCCTCTGCCTCCTGACTGCTGGGATTACAGGTGTGGGCCACCATGCCTGGCCTGGCCTGGCTCATTCTTAATTCTGTATTTGGTGGCTTTACAGATCTACTTCTCACATATACCTGGAGATAATTGGAACTCCAACAGTTTTCCATGAAAAGTTTATCACAGTGTTGTCTTAGGTTAGCTACACTTTTTTCTTCTTTTATGCTTCCTTTTATTTTTTTTCATTTTTGGTCATAATATTTAATTGTTCTGTTCTTTTATTAATATTGCACATGACTGTTGGTTGAGTCATTGTTACTTTAGTGCATGGTTGGCTATTCAACTCACTCAATATTGTGATTGTCCACATTTTAATCAACATTAATTTTGGCTTATCATAAGCTAATATAGTAACTCTTTTAAGGTTTGTTTGTAATATAGTTCAGGTATGACTCACCCACTGAAGACATCCCAAATCTAGGTCTGTTCAAGTATATGATTGATAAGTATAGTATATTCAGTTTATATATTACTTAAAGTCATATGTGCAAGATCCTAGTCTTCCCTCATGAAGTAAATTAGAATCATTTCTCCTATGTTTATGTCAAGTTCCTTTTCACTGAATTCTTTTCCATGGTGGGAGAATGGAGCTAAATAAATCTCCAACCCAGCTGTATGTTTTTTTTTTGTTTTTTTTTTTTTGCTTTTTGGAGACAGGGTCTCGCTTGGTAGTTCAGGCTGGCCCTGAGCTCACTATGGTGCCCAGGCAAGCCACCGCGAACTCAGCAATCCTCCTGTCTCTGTTTTTTTTGTTGTTGTTGTTTTTTTGGAAGTACCCAGGGATCGAACTCCAGCCCTTGTTCATCAAGGTTGGTGCGGTTCGCCTGAGCTAAATCCCCAGTGCTCCAGTTATTTTGTTGTTTAAAAGGCTGGTCTTTGCTGACCAGGTGGTGCACACGTGCAGTCCCAGGACTCAGGAGGCTGAGGCAGGAGAATCAGCATGAGTTTCCTGGACTATATCAATAATTGGCTCAAGACCAACCTGAACTACATAGCAAGACCCTCTCAACCCAAGTGAATGAATGAAAGAAAACAAACAAATGAACAGTCTTCGTCTTAGAGCTATTCTTGGCACTTAAAGTTTGTAGCTGTGCTGGCTATTTTGGTGTCCCAGGGGTTGTTTGTTGTGGGACATCCAAACTTGCAGTTTGAAAGTAGAGATAACCATGGCAGGGAATTTAGCTCAAGTGGTACCACACCTACCTTGGAAGCAGAAGGGCCTGAGTTCGATTCCCGATGCCATCAAAAGAAAAAGAGAGAGATAACCGGTTCATGGCTTTCATGTGGTCTTTAGTGTAATTACTCTTAGCACCACCACCATGCTGTATAGACATGATCACTTCAGCTTCCTTAAACCAGTAGTTTCCGGTCTGTGCTGTCATTAGAATTATTTGTGAAATTTCAAAAAACCAAAAAGCTTGTGTTTCTTTCACAGTGCAGGAAGTTTGTTCCTGGAGATCCTGGTGGGGATTAGGACTGAGAGGGATGGAGGGGATCCATGGTTCAGTGGGTGGGGCGGGTCCTGGGGGTGTGGCCCTTGGTGCTGGAGCCTGGGATTTGGGCTGTGAGCTGGACCGTGACTGTCTGTACTGCCAAGTATTCCCACCCAGCAACTCCAGAAGGTAATGTCTGGCTCCTCGAAAGCTTTCTCCATCAGTTGAAGTGCAGATCTTTTTGGGAGTCTTGATCTTTGAACAGCTGTTCATCTTTTTTCTCTTTTGTTTTATATTGTCTTTCAGCAACACAACAATTTAGACTGTTAACAGAAGTAGTTAACACAGCCCCACCTGTTATTTGCAATCTAGTGTCTCCATTTAGATTAGTAGCATGGATCTGAAAAAGTAATGCAAGCAGGATGTGTGGAGACACACTTAAGTACTGAGATAAAAGTGTATGGTTTTTGAAAAGTAAGATTCTCATACCCTGATTCAGATGCAGTGATAGGTAGGACAGAGACTCCTGCACTGTGAGGTCCAGTGCAAGTAGCCTGGAGTCTTCCCCTGGAAATGTAGTGCTCTGGTCAGCAGGGTCACTGTCTGAATTCATCACACCTTGTCAGCCTCCCTCCCTCAGAGCATGTACAATGTAGTCAGCAATAGACGTTCTTTAAATTTTTGTTGAGTCCCAAAGCAAAAATGAGTTCCTCCCTCCCTTGAATTCTCATAATACTCCCATCTTTTCCTGATCCTGACTTAAATTTGCTTTGTCTCAATTTTACTGCTACACAGTGGGGATTGTAAATAAAGCAGAACTGGCCAGGTATGGTGCTGCATACCTGTAATCCCAACACATGGGAGGCTGAGGCAGAAGGATCACTAGGAGTTAAGTCCAGCCTGGACTACATAGTGAAATCTTGCCCCCCCCCCACCAAAAAAAAGCAGAAAAATGTTGACTGTCCCATGGCACTCTGCTTCCAGTTTTTAAGCAGTGTGCTCCTTAGGAGGCTAAAGCACAATTCATGGCAGTTACTGTTTTCTTGCAGACATTACCAAACAAATGTGTTCCTGGTGTGTATCAGGTTTGGTCGTGGTAAACAGGTACACAAAACAATGCATTGTCACAACTTGAAGCGTTTTCTAGGGAAGAAGTGGACAAATGGCTCTGATGTAGAACAAAGGAAACCTTCCAGATAGTTCCTAAGAGTTTGCCTGAACCTTGAAGGATGAAAAGAGATTTGAAAGAACCATGCTGATAGTGACAGAGAGGAGGGAGGGCACCTGCCACACGATGAGGGGCCTGCGTGCCAGGCTGTGTTGGTGTGGTGCCCATCTTGCAGGACTTTTGACTTAGCCACTTTGCAGACAGTTGGGAGATGCAACATATTGCTGGAGTTCTGTATTTGTCTTGGCTTGACAACAGTAAGCTAATAAAGAACTCAAAACTTGAACATTTGTGAGATATGTGTGTAGCTGTCTTCTTATATCAGAATATAAAATAATAGGAATGACCACAATAGAACAGGGCTATTTATGTTGAGAATAAAAGTGCCTATGCCTCTAAAAATAAGCAGCATTTTATGTAGGGAAAGTCATTCACTAGATTCCACATCCCTGCCTTCTGCCTTCCTGGGAGTATGTCAGAGGCCTCCCAGGGCCACCCATCCTTGGCTGCTAATTCCACTCTGGGTCAGTCAGTGGGACACGTGCCGGGGAGTTCTGAGGGCTTCTGCCTGCTCATTTCCCTGGCTCATCAGGGTCATGACTACATCTTCCATACTGAGTTGCCCATATTATCCAGGGGAAATTTCTCAAGTTGGTTTTGTTCAAATCTTGTCCTGGAATCACTTGTAATTATCAGTTTAATATTTATGAGGTGATTCATCCAGATGGTATATGTTTTAATTCACAGAATTGGAACCCTGGGTAGACATTGGATCAGCCTGTTTAATCAGTGTTGTCTAAGACTGACATAAAGTTTTCAAGATCAAAGTAAAATTTAAAATGTTCCACTGTCCCTCTTGGCACCACTGATTTTTTCAGAAATGGCAGCATTTAGGAAAATTGGTAATAAGTTACAACCCTACATCAGAATCACTCTGGGTTTATTCATCTGAGATACAGGATAAAAACAACAAGAATCAGTTAATCTGGGTGTGGTAGCTCATGCCTGAAGTCCTAGTGCCCAGGAGGCAGAGGCAGGAGGATTGCTGTGAGTTTGAGACTTCCCTGTGCTCCATACTGAGTTCAGAGTCAGCCTGAACTGCAAAGCGAGAACCTGTCTCAAAAAACTGGGGGGAAAAAAAGATCAGTTAATCTAAGAGCGAATTTAAATTTATATTAATTAATGGATTATGATGTTTAATAACTTGTATTGGGGGATTGTCTTTTGCTTTTGTCTTTTTTTTTAGCTCTTCAGAGAAGTAAGAATAATGAAGATTTTAAATCATCCAAACATAGGTACTTTTTACTTTCATACTTTGGGATGAAATGTCTTCTTGAAAGTATGTCATGAAGCTAAACATGCTATATTCTTGAAATTACTAAAAAGACTTTCCCTCCCCCCAGCAATGTAATAAAATATATATGCAAGTCATTGCTTATTTGTATTGCTTTTCAGAATTAACTAAAGACAGGTTAAAAGCTTAGTTATTAATCACTTGAATTTAAAGCTTTAATGCAACAGAAATATAATTTTCTAATTTTTAATGTGTTTAAAAATATAATTAATTCCAGTCGGGTGTGGTGGCTCACGGTTGTAATCCCAGCACTCAGGAGGAAGAGGCGGGAGGATTGCTGAGTTCGAGGCTTGCCTGGGCTACATAGTGAGCTCAGGGCCAGCCTGAACTACAAAGCGAGACCCTGTCTCCAAAAAAAAAAAAAAAAAAAAAAAAATATATATATATATATATATATAAAATTAATTCCAGCACTCAGGAGAAGAGGAGGAAGATTGTCATGAATTCCAAGGCCTGTCTGAACTACCTAAGGTTTTGAGAACCTGTCTAAAAAAACAACAGCAGAAAAGAAAATGTAATCGTGTTTCATTAGTGCCTAGAAAGGATGGAATTGTATGAGGTCAGAATTAATACTATTTTAAAAATACTTTTTCCAGGGGACAGAGATTTAGCTCAGTGGTTCTGGCACCTGCCTTGCAAGCGCAAGGTCCTGAGTTTGAATCCCAGTAACCACATACAGTGCTGGGCGTGGTGACTCATGCCCACCAGCCATCAATACCACATACCACAGTGCCGGGGCGTGGTGGCTCATGCCTGTCATCCAGCACTCAGCCAGTTGAGGCAGGTGAACTGCTGAGTTTGAGGTTTGCCTGGGCTACATAATGAGCTCAGGGCCAACCTGAACTACAAAGTGAGACCCTGTCTCAAAAAACAACAAAAAAAACCTTTTTCATGTGACTTTCTAAGAAAACACTAATACATTGGTCACATTTGAAATATGAAGTCAATTTTCTTTCATGTGTCATTTGCATCCACAGCTCTGTGTCAGGTGTTTAAAGATAAGGAAGGAGTATGGTGCTGCCTGCATAGTAATTGTAGGAGCAAGTTGAAATATGCAAATTGTTTGATATTGACTCTGTGTGTGTGTGTGTGTGTGTCCAAATAAAACTTGATTCCACATAATTCAGAATAATTCTGGCTCTTTAATATCACTGCCTTTTATTAATGGCTCCTGCAAATAAAAATACTATTTCATGAGTTAATGAGAGGGGTGATGTTTAGTGTTAAGGATAGCCTTTAAAAAATAATATGGAGGTCTGGAGATTTAGCTCAGTGGTTCTGGTCCCTGTCTCACAAGCACAAGGCCCTGAGTTCGATCCCAGTAACCACATACAGTGTTGGGCATGGTGGCTCACGCCTGTAATCCCAGCACTCGGGAGGCAGAGGCAGGAGGATTGTTATGTTCCAGCCTTGCCAGGGCTACATAGTGAGCTCAGGGCCAGCCTGAACTATAAAGCAAGACTCTGTCTCAAAAAAAAAAAAAAGAAAAAAATAATAATATGGAAACATAAGAGGGAAGAAGCATTTAGACAGAGCTTCCTAATTTGGATTCTGTACCTAAATGAAAGGCTTATACCCTATTTTATCAAAACAGCTAAAAACAGAACAATGCTACCAGGTCATCATCCTGGTATTCACAATATTAATTAAAATGTGAAAAACTACACATTCTAGAATCAATGAAATAGCTGTTTGGAGAAAAAAGTTACAAGGAATATAATGAAAATGTTCATTCTCCTTCAACCCTTTGAGGCTAGCCAGCCAACTCTGGATTTCAAATTTCAAACTTTCACCCAAATACTATCTTGCCTAGAACTAACTTAAATTATTTATTTTATCTTTTAGTTTCTTAAATTATACCGTGCTTTGCATTCTACACTTACCAAGTAAATGACTTTTTTTTTTTTGCTTTTTGAGACAGGGTCTCGCTTTGTAGTTCAGGCTGGCCCTGAGCTCACTATGGTGCCCAGGCAAGCCACCACGAACTTGGCAATCCTCCTGTCTCTGCCTCCCCAGTGCTGGGATTACAGACGTGAGCCACCACATCCGGCATTGTGGTATGCGGTGTTGATTGTTGGTGGGCGTGTCTCCATGCCCGGCATTATATGTGGTAACCCGGGATCGAACTCAGGACCTTGTGCTTGCAAGGCAGGTGCCGGAACCACTGAGCTAACCCTCCAGCCCTAAATGACATATTTTTGATAATAGATCAACATTTTTTAAAGTTTCTTTTGACGCTAAATATCTTTTGACACCAAATGTGGTGGCTTATTCTTGTGATCCTAAGACTTAAGAGGCTGAGGCTGGAGGGGTGAGTTTGAGGCCAGTGTCAAATACATAGCAAGATCCTGTCTCAAATAAAAATTTCCATTGCATTGAAATAAAGTTCCTAGGAGAACCAAACTTTATGTTGGAAAATTAGAAGGATTTCAGTTTTGCATTGCTTATTTACCAACACTTATTCCTGATAATATGCAACTATCAAAGTCTAAGGAGTATGATAATTTTATCAGTTGTTCAAACATTTATTGATGGCCATGGTGCTACATACCTGTAATCCCAGCTCTTGGGAAGCTGAAGCAGGAGGATCACAATGAGTTTGAGGCCGGCCTAGGTTACATAATGAGTTGTATGTAGGCCGGCCTGCACTATAGTGTGAGACCTTGTCTTGAAAATGAAATATCTGGGCATGGTGGCTCACACCTGTAATTTAAGCACATGAAGGCAGAGGTCAGGGCTAGCCTGACTACAAAGCAAGACTTTGTCTCAAAAAGCCAAAGAAAACACACATGCACACGCATGCGCGCGCACACACACACAAACACACCTGAATATTCTATTGGGCACTTTGTTCTAGTACTCTGAATACTAGAAAATCATTCATAATATAAAAGGAGTAGTATCCCCCTCTCTTCTGGGTAAGGTTAATTTTGTTGAAGTATTAACAGAGTAGATATACAAAATGATGACTAGATAGCTTTAGGAACACACACAGAGTAGTATAAGCTTTATGAGTTACCAGTAGTAGGAATATTACTTCTGTCTGTCACAAGGAACTGGTACAGTAAAACCACACTAACCCCTGGAAAAAAAAATCATTTTTTAAAAAAAGCTTTCTTGGG
>PVIC010038172.1:0-17708 GCA_004025085.1 Thryonomys swinderianus | reverse complement strand
TAACCACATACAATGCTGGGCGTGGTGACTCATGCCCACCAGCCATCAGTACCGCATACCACAGTGCCGGGCATGGTGGCTCATGCCTGTCATCCCAGCACTCGGGAGGCAGAGTCAGGAGGATTGCTGAGTTCGAGGCTTGCCTGGGCTACATAGTGAGCTCAGGGCCAGCCTGAACTACAAAGCGAGACCCTGTCTCAAAAAAAAAAAAAAATACAGAGTGGCCAAATGAGTTTTTAAAAAAGAAGATCCATTTACCTCTATCCATGAGAAAGTCACGTGAAGACCCAGAATGGAAGTGAAGTGATGGGAAGTGAAGTGAAGCCGTCACGTGCAAAAGTAACCAGAGGAGCGTGTGGGGGTACTCTAGACAAAACAGACTGCGTGGTGGGAACTTCCCTACAAGGGTGAACGTGGTCACTGCACAGTCGCAAAGATGGCATTGGTCAAGAGAACATGAAGAGTGTACGGAAACGCTGCACAGCATCATCACTCCTAGGTGTATACATCAAGTACTAACAGAGTCAAAGGGAGAAGTGGCCAGCAGTGTAGAGAAAGTTGGGGACCTCAGTACCTCATGGCAAAGAGTAGATATCCAAGCAGAAGCTCCACAGGGAAGAACAGGCTCGGACAGTGCTGCAGACCAAACGCACCTAACACACACCAAACATGTCATCTGGCAGCAGTAGAATAGGCGTTCTCCTGAAGTGCACGCGGAACATTTGTTCAGGACAGGTCGTACCTCGGGCCACAAAATGGGTCCCAATAAATTTAAGAAGACAGATAATTTCAAGTATCTTTTCCAAGTACAATGAGATGGAGCTGGAAAGCATTAACATGAGGAAAACTGAAATACAAATGTCAAGTGACATGTTCCCCAGAACTTGAAGAATTAAAGAAGAAATAAAAACCCTAAATAAAATCTCTTCAGACGAATGAAAATGGAAACTCAGTATACCCAAATTTATAAGGCATGTTAATAGTAGTTTGTTGTTGGGACAAATTCTTACTGTGTGAACTGGGTTGTCCTCAAACTTCTAATCCTCCTGCCTCACCCGCTCAGAGTGCTGGGGTTCCAGGAATGTGGTAGCACGCTCATCTCTACTAATGTAGTTTTAAGAGAAACTGATAAATGCCTACATTTAAAAAAAAAACCAAATAGGCATTTTGGAAATCAAACAGGAAAAGAAAGAATACTCCCAAATTAACAGTAAAAAAGATCAGAGTTGAAATAGAGGAGAAAAATAATACAAAAGATCAATGGAACTAAGGGCTTTGGTTTGGTTTTGTGTTTTGTGTTCTTTTGCTTTGGTTTAGTTTTTAGTTTTTAGTTTTTTGGTTTTTTTTAAGACAGGGTCTTGCTTTGTAGTTCGGGCTGGCCCTGAGCTCACCATGTAACCCAGGCAAGCCTCGAACTAAGCAATCCTCCTGCCTCTGCCTCTGGAGTGCTGGTATTACAGGCGTGAACCATCACGCCCAGCTGAGTAGTATTTCTTTAGGTATAGATACCGCATTTTCTTTATATATTCATGTGTTGAAGGGTGCACAGGCTCTTCCGGATGTCGCTACTGTCCACTGTGGTGCTGTATATACCTGTATCACTGTTGTGAGGTCAGGGGAAACGGGGTTGCTGAGGACCAGGGCGGGGACCCTGCTTACCACAGCACCCAGCAAAGGTTAAACAAGAGACGGAACAAGACTTAGAGCGGAGCTGAGCCTGGGGTCTCCGTCGGTGATGCCAGCGGCAGCAAAGACGGAAGGCCCCAAGCGCACCGAGCCTGTACCGAATACGGTGTCGAGAAGGGGTAGGGGCCTGGGAGCCTGGAGCAGCCAGTGAACTACTGCCGAACTCCTGCGCGATGGCGCCAGGCAGGCTGCTCGGGAGGCAGCGCTGTTGATCTTGCTGGGGTGGAACAGGCCGGCACTGGGACCAGATGCAATTAGCAAATAACCCCTATGGTCAGTGAGAAGAGATAGTTTAGGGGAAAGGATTTTAATGGGGTCAAGCTGACCTCAGCCGCACGTTCCTCAGCAGGGCCCTGTACCTCGCGGCCCAGGGCCCAGGTTTCCATGGCAGCCATCGAGGGAGCAGCAGCGCTGGCCGGTGTGAGGCGTGCGAGGCTTCGGCCCGACCCCTGATAGAAAACAGCGCCGCCGAAGTAGCCGGGCGAGAAGCCCTGCTAGGGATGGCCGGGGCGGCTGCGACAGCCGTGGCGTGATGCCTGCAGCTTCTGGACAAGAGACCCGGAAGAGGAAGAGCTGGCTCAGATGGAATTTCTTACTTTAGTTCTTTGAGAATTTCTTATTTTAGTTCTTTGCCATAAAGGTTGAACTACTTTACATTCCCACCAACACTGTAAGAAGGGTCTTTTTCTTTTCTTTCCTATCTTGTATTATTTTTATTTATTTATTTATTAATAAATTGAACTTAGCCGGGCATGGTGGCTCACGCCTGTCATCCCAGCACTCGGGAGGCAGAGACAGGAGGATTGCTGAGCTCGAGGCTTGCCTGGGCTACGTAGTGAGCTCAGGGCCAGCCTGAACTGCTAAGCGAGACCCTTTCTCAAAAAAAAAAAAAAATTGAACTTATTGGTACATTTTTGGAATACATTATGATCTCATTCCTCATTGAGAATTTGTATCTGTACTGACATATCTTTTTTTTTTTTTTTTTTGAGACAGGGTCTCATTTTGTAGCTCGGGCTGGCCCTGGGCTCAGTATGTAGCCCAGGAAAGCCTGAAACTCACAGCAATCCTCCTGCCTCTGCCTCCTGAGTCCTGGGATTACAGGCATGAGCCGCCACACATGGCACTGTGGTATGTGGTTCCCGGGGATCGAACTCAAGACCTTGTGCTTACAAAGCAGATGCTAGAACCCTGAGCAGAACCTCCAGCCCAACATGACAGTCTTGATTCTTATTTTTTCCTGTTCCCTGCCCTCTCTTCAGTGCCCCAACCCCCTAACATATAAGCCTTGTTTCCATTTTTTCCTTTTTACCATCAAAATTTTTCTTTCTCTGCTTTGCTCTCCCCTGCCCCCACCTAGTGTCTGGTTGATGGGCACTTGGGTTGTTTCCAAGATTTAGCTTTTACAAATTGTGCTGCTATAAACATGGGTACACATATGTTGCTGTGGTATGATGCTTTTAATTCTTTTGTGAATATACCCAGCAGGGAAATGGCAGGGTCAAATGGGACCTCTAATCCTAAATTTTGGAGGAATCTCCACATTTATTTCCACAGTGCTTGTAACAGTCTACACTCCCACCAAGAATAGAGAAGGGTTCCTTTTACTCCACAGCACTGCCAGCATTTATTAGTTGATTTCTTGATAGTAGCCATTCATTCTGGAGTAAGGTGAAATATCAGTGTTGTTTTCATCTGCATCTCTTGAATGATCAATGATGCTGAACATTTTTTCATACGTTTCTTCACAATTTTTACTTCTTTATCTGAAAAATATTCATTTCAGATGCCTGCTTCTTTTTTCTTTTTTTCTTTCTTTCTTTTTTTTTTTGAGATAGGATTTTGTTTTGTAGTTCAGGCTGGGCCTGAGCTCATTACATGGCCCAGGCAAGCCTGCAACTCAGCAATCCTCCTGCCTCTGCCTCCTGAGTGCTGGGATGACAGGCTTGAGCCACCAAGTCTGGCACTGTGGTATGTGGTACTGATTGCTGGTGGGCATGAGTCACCATGCTCAGTATTGTATGTGGTTCACCAGGATCGAACCAGGGACCTTGTTTTTGTCAGGCAGGCACTGGAACCACTGAGCTATGTCTTTGGCCTGGGGGCTTTCTTATTATCCAAACGGACCCCCCCCCTTGGCAAAGCCTGCAATCTTATTATTTGCATGAGTGAACCTGAGTGGGCTGAGATATCTTGCACTTGTAGATTACTCTGTTTTACTTGTTTAGCTGAATACTTTCAGATTCTTCCTGAAACTTAACATGGAGCATTCCAGAATTCTCTCATTTCTGAGCAATGGGAACAGAGAGAACAGAGGGGAGAGCAACAGAGATGGGAACAGAGAACATAGCACCCAATACTAGTTTTTCAAAAAGAAAAAGAAATGATGTATGTGCCACCCTTATTTCATGTAGAGCCCTCCTTTATAATATTTACTAACAATGTAATGAGCACCCACAGACCCTTGGAACTAGGAAAGGTACCTAGATGGAAAGGTACCGAGATAAACCTATGTGTCCTTTTGTAGTGTATTGCCTGCTGATAATCCTTTACAATACTTCTTTATTTAGTTAAGTCCTAGGAGAACAAGCAGTAGGACATTGGTTTATAATCATATTTCTCTGCAGTTAGTAAAATACTGAGTAGAGTATCTGAATCTTTAAAAAATTTTATTCTGGTAACAAAAATAATAAAATTTGCCACATTACCCATTTCTCAGTGTACAATTCAGTAGTAGTGTTAGGTGTGCTCATACTGTTAACTAGGGTTAGTGGCGCATGCCTGTAACCTCAGCGTTTGGGAGGCCAAGGCAGGAGATTGCCATGAGTTTGAGGCCAACTAAGGGTACACAGTGAATTCAAGTTCAATCTGGACTATAAAGTGAGACCTTGTCTAAAATTTATATGTAGTATATTCATTCTGTTGTGCAACAGATTTCCAAAGCTTTTTTTTTTACCTTGTAAAAAGAACTCAACTCAGTACCCATTTAACAACAGCTCCGTACCTGCACTCTCCTCCATTTCCACTCTGCTTTCTGTTCCTAAGAGTTTGGCTACTTTAGATGCTTTGGATAAGTGGAGTCATACACTAATTTTCTTTTTGTGACAGGTTTATTTCACTTATGATAATGTCCTCAAGATTTGTTCTTGGCATGGCATGTGACAGAATTTCCTGGCTTTTTATGGTTGGACATTTGTGTGACATTTTATTTATGCATTTAATGCACAGTGAGTTGCTCCTACTTCTTTTGGCTAGTGTGAATAATGCAGGTTAATCCCTTAACCTGAGCCAGATCCCATCTGATTTATGGTAACACACTGGACTTCTGAGGTACAACTGGCCTGACCCACCAACATCTTGGGTTATGACCAGAATTTAATTTAAATTTACAGAGTCTTGAGTTTGATATGAATGCTGGTTTCTTGTGTTTTCAGATCATTTCAGATATAAATTTAATCCTTAAAGAGTTTGGGAGGGAACATTACATTTTTTCCTGTGTGGGGCTGAGAAATCATGGGCCAGTGTCTAAGGGAACTGAGATCTGCCTGTGTACAGGAGAGAGACCTTGAAGGCTGTGTGGAGGAGCCTGAGCTTCAACTAACCAACTTGAGTCACAACCAGCCCTCACGACTAAATTGAGTTTGTAAGCCAACTGACCACTGTATATCCTTTTTTCTTTACACATGCTAGTAGAATTTAGTCTTCATTAAATAATTAGAGCTTTATTTTGGGAGGTGGTGCTGAGGATTGAATATAGTGTGTATTCACCTTTTAGTTTTTTTTTTTTTTTTTTTTTTTTTGCGGAACTGGGGGTTGAACTCTGGCCCTTGTGCTTCCAAGGTAGGCACAGTACCACTTAAACTAAATCCCCAGCCACCTTTTAAATTTTTGGAGACAAATTTTCTCTAAGTCACTGAGTTGTCTAAGCTGCTGGGCTAGAACTTGCAATCCTCCTGCCTCCGCTTCCTAAAGTTCTGGCGTTATGTCACTGTGACTGGCTTTTAGTTCCTTTCTGTTCTTTCTTTTTTTTTTTTTCAAACAGGGTCTCACTTTGTAGTTCAGGCTGGCTCAGAGCTCACTATGTGCCCCAGGCAAGCCTCGAACTCACAGCAATCCTCCTGCCTCTGCCTCCTGAGTGCTGGGATGACAGGCATGAGCCACCACGTCCAGCCATCTCCCTTTCTTTCTGAGACAGGGCCTCCTTATGTATTTCAGGCTGGTCTTGACTTATATAACCCTAGGCAGGCCTCAGATTTGATCCTCCTGCCTCAATGTCTAGAGTGCTGGGTTTATAGGTCATGTCACCATCTTAGTGCTTTTTTGAGAGATGCTTAAATGAAATAGCAACAAAGTTGAGTTGCTGAAAACTGGTGGCCTCTCTAGTCAGGTCCCACTGGTCTCCTCCCACATCCTCTGCAGAAGTCTAGGATATTGTCCAGTGGATTTTGTCAGATGCACTGTTCCTCTCCAGGAATGCAGTGCCCCTCCCCCATGTGTGACAGTGGGATGGGGTTGGGGCAGATGGCAGATGCTCCCCAGCCTGAGAGGCTGAGAGTGGGGCTGAGGGAGCGGAGGAGCTGTCACCACTCTGCAGGAGATGGTTTCTCCGACTCCATCCACCTACATCTCCAGGGAGTGCAGGCCCCAGGAGCCTGGCGGGCTTTGCGTGTTCCGGCCGGAGGGAAGATGATGGAGGAAAGGCCGCTCCAGTTCTTCTGTTCATGATGCACCTGACAGTTAATGTGTCTTTACTTGGAAATAATTCACTCTGCTGCTATCCAATCTGCACTTCACATGTTTTCTTGAAAAAGAAAGAAAGGGGGGAGGGGGGAGGGAGGGGGAAAGAAAGAAAGAAAGAGAGAGAAATTTGTTGGACTAGAGCTTCTCACATTATTTTGATTAGAAATTAGTTCTCAGACTCTAGGCTTGGCAGTAAAGACAGCTAAGTATCTTTTACTTTATATACTTATGCATAATTGAGTTGTGATTCTTTTGCTTATAAAATTTAATCTTCATATAAATTTATTACAGGCTAATTATAAAAGTTTAAAGTATTTTTTTTTCTTTTGCCATACCTCGTGTATACTGGGCAAAGCTCTCTACTGAGCTACACCCCCAACATCTAATAGTGTCTTCTGGTTAATAAACTTATTTTTCAGGAATGTAATTTCGTATGTTGTTTGCACTGCTTAGGTTTATTTTTTTAGTTTACTTTTATCCTTATTGGTACACTGTATGTACACATCATGATCACACTCAATACTGGGAATTTGTACCAGTATATGACACGATTTAATTCTCATTTTTTTACACTGTTTAGTTTTTAAGTGTAAGAATAAGACAATTTTACATGTAACAATTAATTAAAAATATTTTATTTGTTACTGTTTTCTATATATGCAAAAACTATTTTAAATAAATATATTCAATAACAAAAGTGAGTCAATTTAAGTAAAATACTAATAAAACAGAAACGCAAACGGCTTGCAGATAGGACCGCATTAGAAGGTAAGAATCAGTTCAACTAGCCTTGGGGAAAACGGGATCACTCCTAGTTGTGGAATGTGTAACCACAGAGCTATGGGAGCCGGAAAGGCCACTTTAGGCTGGAGCACACACTCCGCTCTCTTTGCTTCCCCGCCCACGTGGCGCAGTGCGCAGGCGCACCGGCGCTCTCTGCGCACGCGCGGGTCAGAAGGTTAGTGTAGTCCCAAGCAGCTGCTCTCGGCCGCGGGGAGTGTCCGGGATGGGCGCCGCCGAGGGCGATCGCTGGGCGTGGCTGCTGGTGCTCAGCTTCGTGTTTGGGTGCAATGTCCTCCGGATCCTCCTCCCGTCCTTCTCCTCTTTTGTAAGTGACTGTCCGGCCTTCCGGGGACCGGCGTGGTCGGCGTGCAGAGGGGCGCCAGATTCGGCCGCAGGAGTGCTGTGTGGGCTGTTCTCTCCTTTGGGACTAAGAACATAGTTTTTTTTTTTAATATATATACTTTTGCATTTTTTTGGAGACAGGGTCTCGCTCGGTAGCTCAGACTGGCCTTGAACTCAGTGCAATGCTGCTGACCCAGGGTCCCCAGTGCTGGGATGACAGGCGTTTAGCCCTGCGCCAGGCTTTGCGTTTTATTTTTCTGAGATGATTCCGAAAGTTGTGAGCCTTCCCCTCTCAGATCCTCCTGCTGGATGCTCCAGGGGTGGAGGACACCTAGCGACACCTGGCCAGGCCTTCACGTGGCGGGATGGCCGGTGGTGCGGGACAGCGGCGCTGCGGGGAGGGCGTCCAGCCTCATCACTTCCCGTTCATCCGGCCCCAGGGCCGCTGAGGTTGCCTCTTGGGCAGGCGCGTGGTTGGCAGGTTCCCTGGATGCATCGAGTCCGTTTTCAGCGGTGCCAGGTCCCCGAGCAGTCGATGCCGGCGCCCCGATTCTGGATGGGTGGGGCCGAGAATCTCGGAAGTGTCTGGCTCAGAATCTCAGAGCTGCGCCGTCATCTGCCTAGTGACTGCTGAGCCGAGAGTCCACTTGTTTTGTGATCCCCGGGTTCCGCCCTCCTACTCGGTGGAGCACAAAGAGGAGCGGATGGTACAGGGCAGGGTAGGACGGGGCTGCCAGAGCCCGCCCTTGGAGTGGAAGCAAGGGGCTGTCTGGCTCGGATTGGGCACTTCAGAAGGAAAACGGGGCTCCGTGTTTTCTAATTGGTGCTGAGGGTATCTGTGTAAGACCAGGCAGGTCTTTTGCTTCTTTCACGTTTTATTCCACAGATATTCACTGACTATTTTGTGCAAAACTTTTAGGATTTTACCCTCCTTGCCTTCTGTATTGGAGGATTTTTTTTTCTACACTTCATTCTCTGTTCTGAATCTTCCCTGCTGCTGCCTCCTCTTTAAGATGATGTCCTGGGTATTTAACTAGCATAAAAGACTCTTAAAGAGTTGGCCTGTGCTCTGTTTTCTTTTTAAACTGTAAAGTGCCGATAACATAAAATTTATCGTTGTCTTTGTAACTTTCTTCATCACTGACACACAGTACTCAACTCTTGCAACTTGAAAGAAGTTTACTTTGGCGTAAGTTTTAGTCCAGAGTTGGCTGTCTCCGAGGCAGGGCAGCACGGCAGAGGGTCTGCCCCGGAGGTGAGAGGAGAGCCGCTCACCGCATAGCTGGGCACGCAGAGAGCCAAGGGCGGAGCTGGACAAGGAGATGCACCCTTCCAGGCCAGGACCCGAGTGACCACCTCTTCTGACCAGACCCCAGTTGTGCCTCCTAAGAGAAAGCCTGTGTAGTCCCCGTTTCATTGCTCCTGGAGAGGTTCCTGGAGGACAATGAAATCAAGCCACAACAGTCATCTTCACAGTGTTTAAGTGTTTAATAGCCCCTTATTTGAGACATTCTCCCTGAGCTCATTCTTAGTTCAGTTTTCTTCCAGAAGCTGTGGATCTGTTTGTACAGTGGCCACCAGCCACACATGGGGATTCAGTTGCTTCCCATCCCTGCCACACTTATTATTGCCTTTTTCCTTTGTAATCAGCCATCCTGTAGGGTGCAGCGTAGTATCTCATTACTCTTTCGTTTGCATTGGCCCAAATACGTATCATCTCATGTCCTCCGGTCCTCTGCCGCAGCTCGTGCTGCTCTGGAATAGCTCCGGAGCCCCAAGGTGAAGACAAGCCAAGTCTGCCTTGCTCCGGTCCTGCCCCAGCTCCTTTCCTTGGGGCAGGCCGTGGACACTGGAAGGTCTCTTCCCCAAGGCAGTCCCCAGGAACTGAACACGTGATCCTCCTGCAGCTGCTGTCTGGAGCCAGTGCCACAGAAACTCCGCCCACCGAGTCAGATGGTGGAGCCGAGGGACCCTGGCCCGGGCCTGGGAGGATGGATTGCTCCCCAAGCCCAGGAAGAGTTGGAATGGGCTTTGCTGGTTTTCCATCATCACCTGTGATTCGTAGTCAGATTTCTGCACCCCAGCCTGCTTTGGTCATGCCTGTGTCACGAAGCCTCCGCGGAAGCCCTGGATGGCAGGGTGTGGGCAGCTCTGGCCATCGCGGCGAGTAGACCAAAGGGAAGGGAGCCGGCCTCTCCCGGCCTCTCAGACACGGGGGTGGGGGACCGCCTCAGCCGCACTGCAGGCCCTGTGCTCAGGACTGGCCCCGGCCTGGCCATGTGTGTCTCTTACGGCTCCATTTTCTTTTCTCCTGTACACCTTGTGTGTAATAAGCCAGTGAATGGAAGGGTTTCTCTAGGTTCCGGGAGGTGGCCTACCAGATTCATGTGGCCTGAAGAGGCTGTCATGGGAAACGTTTGCAGCCAAAAATGCCAGAGGCCGGGAGTTGTGTTGTTGTTGTGTTGTGTCTGGTGTTGAAATCAGGGGCTGCCTTGTGCACCCGTGGATTCTGCTACCGTCTCCAGGTAGATTGTGTCAGGTGGATTGGGGCAAAGCCGAGGATTTAGCTCAGTGGAACTGCACCTGCCTCATACGTGCCAGGACCTGAGTGTGATCCCCGGTACCATTAAAAAAAAAAAAAAAAAAGAATTGAACTGAGGCCCCTTAGCAGCCCCGTGTGGAACTGACTTCCTGGTTGCTGGTAGTGAGAAGGGATCTCTGTGGAACCCAGGCCCTTCGTGCTAAGTGACATCCCCAGCCCTTCTTAATTTTGAAACTGGGTTTTAAATCAGAGTTACCCATGTTGGGCTTGAACTTGCATTTCTCCTGCCACAGCCTCCTGGAGTGCTGGGATCACAGGTGTGTGGCGCCCCACCCGGCTAGGATTTGTATATATCCTGCAAATCACCCCTATGCGGAAACATGTTTTGGAAATATTTTCTCCATACTGTAAGCTGCCTATGCAGTTTTCCTGTCTGTTACCTCCGTTCTGCCCGTGTTCTCACCTTGTGTTTCATCTCCTGTTCTTTTCTTTTCGTTTCCATTTTGTTTGTGTTTATGGCACCGGGGTTGAGTCCCGGGCCTTGGACACACCAGGCGAGTGTTTTCCTGCTCAGCGCTTGTTCGTTGTGATGTGGTCTGCTGTGTTTCTCAAGCTGGCCTGGGCCTCTGCTTCAGCTTCCTGTTAGTTGGAACCTCAGGCTTCTGCCACCGTGAAAGGATTTTTCCTTTTTAAATAGAGTTTTAAATGTCAGGTTCATCGAGGTCTCATTTCTTTCTATTTTTAAAAAATTTCATAGTTATGAGACTGGGCCTCCCTAAGTTGCTAGGTTGCTCAGGCTGCTCTCGAACTTGCTGACCTCCTGCCTCAGCCTCCCTGGGTGCTGGGACCACAGTCAGCACCACCGCGCCTGGCTCGAGGTCCCGCTTCTGCGCAGTGAAAAGTCCTTGGCCGCTGTGTGCGTGTGTGTGGCCTTCAGCCCTCACCCGACCCTCTGGGGGAAGGTCGCGTGCCGGGCGCTCACGTTCGGCGTGGATTCGCCGTGGGCTCTGCTCACGGGCCGCAGCTCTCCGTACTCCGCCCGTCTCTGCCGGCCTGAGCCCCTCGGGAAGGCAGAGGACTCGGTCATCCTTGTCACTGGAATGGAAACTCCCAAGGGAAGTGGTTCCATTTTATAACCCCATGCGTTTGGCAGAGAACCGTAGACGTTGGACTGGGATTCAAGTCCCAGGGGCATCTTGGCTCTGTGGGGCTGCGGGGAGCAGGAAAGGCCGGAGAGCCCTCCTGGGAGCTGAGGGGAGGGAGGGAGGCTGCCGGCCTATCTCGCCTATCTTGAGGAAGCAGGGGCGGGGGGGGGGGGGGGGGGGGGGGGTGGTCTGCCTGGGGTTGGGCGGACCCTGGGAATGCCCCTCGGGCACGCTTGGGACACAGCGGGGCAGTGGGGCAGTGGGGCAGTGTGTGTCCCACTGCGCCCTTGCGGGGCGGTGACAGAGCCCCTGGGCCCTGCCGGGTGATCTGGGGCCCAGCCGCAGTCTGAGCGGAGCACCCCCAGGATCTTGACCTGGCGGGGCCTGAGGCCTGTGAGGAGGATGTGGAGGGCCGCACCCAGTGCAGTCAGGGCTCAGTGCCCCGTCCGTGCCCGTCGGGACCCAGACCTGGGCAGGGACCCCACTCCGGCGAGGCGGTGACATTCTCCCGGTGTCTCCTCCCCAGATGTCCCGGGTGCTGCAGAAGGACGCCGAGCAGGAGTCGCAGATGCGAGCCGAGATCCAGGACATGAAGCAGGAGCTCGCCACGGTCAACATGATGGACGAGTTCGCCCGCTACGCCCGCCTGGAGCGGAAGATCAACAAGATGACGGACAAGCTCAAGACACACGGTACTGCGGGCGGGCGCGGGCCAGGCTGCTCCGCTGCCCCCTCTGTGTGGCGCTCGCCAGAGGCTTGAGTGTCGGGAAGAAGCCCGGGGCGCGCTGGCACTCACTGCCTGGCTGGGAACTTCAGACACACATCCAGGTCCCCTGGGGTTTTCTGCAGAGTCAGCTTGACACTGTAGGTTTTGTTCTCAGATTGATACTTCCCTCTCTCTCTGTCTCTCCTTCTCTCTTCTCTCTCCTTCTCTCTCTCTCTTTCTGTTGTTTGTGTGGGTTTTTTGGAGACAGGGTCTGCCTCAGCCTCCAAACTGCCGGGTCACAAGCAAGCACCACCACGTCTGGTTCAAAATTCGGTACTTTTTTCAGGGAAGCCCGGAAGTGACCTCATATGGCTTCCCAGGGCCTCCTGTTCCTCTCCCTGGATGGTGCCTAGTGGTGACCTTCCCTGACCTTCAAGATGCCGTCTCCCATGAGAAGAGTGAGACATACGTGGGGGTCTTTCCAGCCAGGGACCACCTGGCATTCACCGGAAAGGTAGAGATAGGGAAGGAAATTCAGTTTTGTAGACAAGCGGCACATCCATTAGAGGTAGATCTTTGATTCTGATGAGTAAAGGCTTAAAGGTTTTTAGAATAAAAGTTCTTCAAATCACACTGTTTGCATGGAATTCTTGTAGGTGATGATGGAGTAAGATGACTCTTAAAAAGCTCCGTTTTATATTTTCTAAAGAGTGAGTGCTGAGGATTTAGCCCAAATGGCACCGTGCCCACCTTGGGAGCGCAGAGGCCCAAGTTGGATCCCTGGGACCACAAAACAAAACCAGTGCCAGGCATGGTGGCTCACGCCAGTAATCCCAGCACTTGAGAGGCAGAGGCAGGAGGATTGCTGAGTTCCAGGCTTGCCTGGGCTACATAGTGAGCTCAGGGCCAGCCTGAACTACAAAGAGAGACCCTGTCTCAAAAAAACAAACAAACCCAGAAACCCAATAAAGAATGAGTGGTGATTGCATTTATGATCAGAAAGTATCCTGTAAGTGGACAACATTTCTGTGTAAAATTTTCTCAGGTATTTTTGGGGCACTGACATGCTGTCTTGTCCTGTTTTTCTTTCAGTGAAAGCTCGGACAGCTCAGTTAGCCAAAATAAAGTGGGTCATAAGTGTGGCGTTCTACATCCTGCAGGTGAGTGCCTGATACTGACTCTGGAGGAGAGGCCTGGGGCGCCCAGGCAGGCCCAGGGCTCAGGGCGCTGCCGGCGCCTGACCTGGGGTCCCCAGAGTTAAGTCATTTGTATGCACCTGCCACTCCTCCCTCCCCTTCGCTGCCTGTTCCTTCTTCTGTGGTCCTTGGTGCTGGGGATGGAGGCCGGGACCTCGGGGTGCTGTCCAAGCCCTTCACACCGCGCCCCCTCCTAGCCCGGGGAGTTTCTAAGTTAGCTGCGAAGGGACCCTTTCTCCCAGTCAGAGAGGGGAGAGGCTGGGCCTTCCTGCCACGTCGCCTCTGGAGGGCCTGGGGGGTCTTCATGTCGCCTCGCTCCAGTACCTGGGGGCCGGTCGTGCGGCAAGGGGCTCCCAGGACCCCGGCAGGCCCCTGTGCGGCTGGCCGCAGCCCGGGCTCATCAGAAGTTTCCTGCAGGCTGCCCTGATGATCTCGCTCATCTGGAAGTACTATTCTGTGCCAGTGGCTGTGGTGCCAAGCAAATGGATAACGCCGCTGGACCGCCTGGTGGCCTTTCCCACCAGAGTGGCAGGTAAGAACTTTCTGGAAAACATGGGAGGCTGTAGACAGACAGGGCGAGGCTGCGGCCGAAGGTGAGTGGAGCTACGCTTTGCGTCCACTTCACAGTGGCCGCTGGAGAAGCGCCCGGCCGTCGGGGCCACCACGGCGCTTCCAGAAGGCGGAGCCAGCACAGCCTCGTCTCCAGCTCCCAGGCCTCGTGTGGCCTTTCTCCGGCACGTGCTGCTGCCGGCCTGTCTTTCAGTGTGGGAAGATAGTCCGCATCTTTGCAAATTGATTAAAAATATATGCACAATTTTTTTTTTTTTTTTTGCTTTTTGGAGACAGGGTCTCACTTTGTAGTTCAGGCTGGCCCTGAGCTCACTATGGAGCCCAGGCAAGCCGCCGCGAACTCAGCAATCCTCCCGTCTCTGCCTCCCGAGTGCTGGGATGACAGGCGTGAGCCACCACGCCCAGCATTATATGTGGTAACCGGGGATCGAACTCAGGTCCTTATGCTTGCGAGGCAGGCACCGGAACCACTGAGCTAACTCTCTGGCCCCACAGTCCTCTTTTTTAACTTTTTATTGTTATACTACCTTTCTTTGGGAGAGAGGTGAGACAGTATCTATGATGCAGCTCGGCCTGGCCTCTGTCTCACTGTGTAGTCCAGGCCGGCTACAAATTCACGGTCCCCCTGCCTCAGCCTCCTGTGTGCTGGGATTACAGGTATGCACCACGCACGCTGCTTTCTGGCTTCCTATTGCAAGCTCATCCCCGTTTGCTTTACCCTGGGGGCCTCTGTCGTGAGATCCAGCTGACTCGCTGGCGCAGTGCGCGGTGCCCTCACGTCAGCAGCTTCTCGGAGGCTGGGAGGCCCCAGAGGGAGGCGCATCCCGTGTTGAGGCCCATTCGCTGCTCCTGGACGGTCCCTTCCCGCCGGGCCCCAGCGTGGTGGCATGGCGGGAGGTTCTCTCTCTTGCTCGTGAGGCTTCTCTCCTGAGCGCTGCCCTGCTGCTGTGCTCCCTTCCCGGGGGGTTTCAGCACTGGAACCGGGGAGGGTCCAGACCCGCTGATGGGGTACGCATCCATCCGCCTTTTCCCTGAAGAACTTTCGGACGCGCCCCTCTCTGGATGCATCACACTTGGCTCTTTTACTGGGGTTTTGTGTGTTTGTTTGGGTTTGGGTTTTTCGAGACAGGGTCTTGCTAGGTAGCCTAGGCTGGCCTCAAACTTGTGGTGATCCTCCTGCCTCTGCCTCCTGAGTGCTAGGATTAAGGTGTGCGCCACCACACCTGGCTATTTCCTGTTCAAGGTGCTCATTTCAGTCCTGACTTCTGGCTGGAGCCAGTGCTGCGGCACATGCCTTGTGGGTAAGTCCGGGCCGCGATCAGGGACGACACTGCCGGTGCATTACCATCTCTGAAGAAACGGCTGCTTCAGCGATGCCCGGGTCCGCCGTGTCCCCTTCTTGCCTTGACACAGCTGGCCCAGGCAGGGCGCCCACCGCGTGTTCTGCAGGGCTGTCGCTGCGCTCACGGGCCTGGCCAGGGGCAGCTCACGTCCCGGTCACCGGCAGGGTGGGCGAGGCACGGGGCAGCACCGCTCTGCGACAGTGCTTCCTGAGAAAGAAAGGGGCGTCGTGTCCGTCCTGGGCGGCCACCCCGCTGTGCACGGGTGGGCGCTGCACAGGTCAGCGTGAGCCCCGTGGTCTGAGGCTGACGGATCCGAACCTCAGACATGGCCTTTGTCTGCCCAGCACCGCCCAGAGAGGACGGAGACCCTCCTGCATCCGTAAGTTAGGAAATGGAGGAACAGGTGCGGCCGGGGCCATCGGCTCAATCTCTGAAGTCCGTGTCTTTGCTTTCAGGTGGGGTCGGAATCACCTGCTGGATCTTAGTCTGCAACAAGGTCGTGGCTATTGTCCTTCACCCTTTCAGCTGAAGAGGGAAAGGCATGCAGCGATTTTCTCTTCTGATTGGCATTTCTTTTAAACACAAGGACATGGTTTTTCTGTTGGGACACGTTTGTGCTTGTATTTATGTGAAATTCTTTAAGAATTATTTTCTATACCTGTCATTGAGCCAGAAAGCCCGGTGCATGACACGTGTGTACCAAGCAACACCACACCAGGTTCGCCATAAACGGGAACCCCATTGGGGTGGCTCCGTGCTGATTGGCACATTTTGGTTTTCTTGCCAACTGGAAAGTGAGCATCTTCTAACAAGGCAAGTACTTGAAAGACTTACTGCTATTTTTAGTCCAGTTTAGAAGGTAACTTAAAGACCCCTATGGTCTTACCTTGCTTTGAAACCCAACAAATTTAGTACTTGATGCTTTTTGATGCAAACATTTTGTCCAGGAACTGGTCGTTAGGTGTGCGATGTACAAGCTCAAGGTCACTAGTGTGGCCGCCTCGTGACCTGCTGCCATTTCCAGCCACACAGTTGTTTGATCCTTGTCATTTTTGGTACTTGCGCCTCTCAAAACCAATTAGTAATTGGTACCAAGATACTACTGTATGAGAGTTTGAAAATCTGTTTTTAATTTCATGTACAGAGCTGAAAGAATAACACTAATCAACAACATTTGTGCTCTTTCTTCTGTTTAAAATGTTGTTAGGCATTTGTATAATGTGTTATTTACTTACTTGAAGCTGTTAATTTTTCATTACAGAGTTTTTTATAAATGCGTTCATGAGGCCGTGTTTTGAATTTCGGCAGTTTGAGATGAAGCGTATCTTGTACGCCTTTGGTGTGTATGGTGTATAGAAAAAAAGCAAAATGAGGTTTGATAAGTCCATCTGAACTGATACTTGCTTGGGCCATAAACTATAATTCTGCTAAACCTATTTTTTGAAGCACTTTTTCTAATTAAAATATTTGCAATTGCTTGTGCGACTTCTTTCCTACAGCCTCTTCCCTGCTGTGGGCGTCTGGCACTGACCCTGCGTTTTGGCCTTTGCTCGGGAGAGCTGCATCTGTCACCGGTTTTTGAAAGATCACATCTGTTTTCTTGCCCCCTAATGATACAGTGAGCCCAGCGTTATTTCCCCCTGAATGTGGTAAGGGACAAAGCGGCAGCCCTGGCTGGAGACGCCAGGAGGGTTTGAACCCAGGATTTAAACTCAGACGTGCCCAGGCCGGGCGCCCTCGCTTGGCCCAGGACTCAGACTGCACACGCTGCAGGCCCTGGCCTCCCGCCTCCCCGCCTGCCAGGCCTCCGTGCTCCGGCGTGTGTGACGCGCCTCCCCGCGGCCCAAGGAAGAGCTGTCACTGCTCATACGTGTTCCTGGTTGTGAGGACTAACTAGGGAAATAGAAACGCCTTGTGTGTGTTGCATTAGTGTGGCTTTAAAAGAGTGTATTCATTTAAAAACAGATAATAAATACAATACTGTTATAAAGTGATAGAGAAAGGAGTACAGAAAGTATGCCTTCTAGGCCGAGCTTGGTGGTGCACGCCTGTAGTCCCAGCGCTTAGGAGGCTGAGGCAGGAGGACTGCCACAAGTCTGAGCCACCTGGGCTACATAGTGAGACCCTGTCTCAAAACCACCCCCCAAAAGAAGGTATGACCTCTGACCCCGACTGACCTGTCACCAAATCCCAGTTTGCCGTTGTTGCCAGGTCTTGTGAGTCTGCCGCGATATCCCTGTGTTTATGAACACTGACTTATGTGCTTTTGAAGTAGGTTTTTGAAACTTGTTTTAACTTAGAAAATGTTCCCTGGGCCTTGTGAGCCGTGCATCGCGACCGCGTTCCCGGGAGCCTGTGGGCCCACGGACGCAGCTTCCCTCTTGCTCCGCCTTCTCTCGGGGCCCTTCCGGTTCGCAAGAGTGTAGGAGCTTTTAGTTTTAATCATGAAAGTAAAACATGGGAAAATAAAAGTAATTTTTGAAAAAGCCTCCCTCGGAAAGTGGGGGTGCCAAGCGAGAAAGCACATCCTTGCCGCTGCACAAGGGCAGTGTGCAGGCGCTGAGGGGCAGCGCGTGAGGGGGAGCACGTGAGGGGCAGCACGTGAGGGGCAGCACGTGAGGCACGTAGGGGGAGGGGGAGCACGTGAGGGGCAGC
>PVIC010038171.1:0-17694 GCA_004025085.1 Thryonomys swinderianus | reverse complement strand
TGAATATTTTCTTACTTTTTCACAATAACTATCATACATTTTAGGACTCATTAGACCTTCAGTTTCTGATACCAGAGAAAGCTATGGTATCTACAGATCCGTGACCTATCCATTACACTTATGGGTGTGCCCTCAAGATACATCCTTTTGAGTATGAATGACTCAAATTTATGATTCTTTATGGCAGAATAATACTCCATTTTTTAAAAACCCAGTCTCTTTCTCCAGTCTCTCATTCATGGGCATTTGGGCTGTTTTCAATATTTACCTATTACAACCAGCTGCTATAAACATGGGTGCACATATGTCACCGTGATAGGAATCTTTTAATTCTTTCATGTCTGTACCTAGCAGGGGAATAGGAGAGTCAAGTGGAACCTCTAATTCTAATTTTTTGAGGATCATCCACACTGCTCACAGTGCTTTTCCAGCTCACCAACAGTGCAGAAGTTTTCCTTCCTCCCCACAGCCTTGCCAGTATTTATTGTAGGCTAATTCTTCAATAGTAGTCGTTCTTGTGGACTGAGATGAAATCTCAATCTTGTTTTCATCCGCATTTCTCAAGTGACCAGCGATTTTGAGCATTTCTTCATATGCTCTTTACCTGCCTTTACTTTCCTTTATCTGAAAACTTTCTATTCACTTCAACTGCCTATTTTTTAATTGGGCCTTTAAATTTGGGGGAGCTTATTTTTTTCCAGTTCTTTATATACTTTAGATAGTATCCCTCTGTCTGAGAAACACCTGGTAAAAAGTGTTTTCACATGTTATCAACTGTCTTTTCACTCTGCTGGTCATTTTTCTTGCTGTGCAAAGCTTTTAATAACATGAGATCCCAGCTGTTGACTCCTTCCACAAGTTCCCATGCCGCAGAGGATTTATTTACAAAGTGATTACCTATACTAGAGTCTCCAAGAGTTTTACCTAACGTGTTTAGCAGGTTTAAAGTTTCTGTTTTAATATTTAGGTCTACGGCCGGGGATTTAGCTCCATTGGAACCGCATCAACCTTGGACACACAAGGGCCTGAGTTTGATCTCTGGTACCAAAAATAATAATAATAATAATAATAATAGTCTATATTGGGCCGGAGGATTAGCTCAGTGGTTCCGGCGCCTGCCTCACAAGCGCAAGGTCCTAAGTTCGATCCCCGGTAACCACATATAATGCTGGGCATGGAGACTCACGCCCACCAGCAATCAACATGTTCAGCAATGCCGGACATGGTGGCTCACGCCTGTAACCCCAGCACTCAGGAGGCAGAGACAGGAGGATTGCTGAGTTCGCGGCGGCTTGCCTGGGCACCATAGTGAGCTCAGGGCCAGCCTGAACTACAAAGTGAGACCCCTGTCTCAAAAAAATAATAATAATAAGTCTATAGTCCACTTTGATATTACTCTAGTGCATGGTGAGAGAGACAGGGCTAGCTTTAGTCTTTGGCAGTTTGAAACCCAGTTTTTCTAGTACCATGTGTTAAAGAGGCTGTCTTTCGTTCACTGAGTGTGTTTGGTTCCTTTATTGAACATGCATGAGGCTAGTATACCTGGGGTTGCTTCTGGATCTTCTATTCTGTTCCACTGATCCACAGATATTCTAATTTGCTGTGCAATTTTTTTTCACAGTGGCTCTGTGGTATAGTTTCTGCTTGGGATTGTGATACCATCTGATTGTGATGCCATGTCCTTGTTGCCTGGAATTGCTTTTGCTATTTTAGGTCTCATGTGGTTCCAGATAAATTTTGGGTTTATTTTCTCTAGATCTGTGAAATATGTTGTTGAGATTTCAATTGAGATTGCGTTGAGTCTATATAGAAGTCGTGGGATGAGTCTATATAGAAGTCTATATAGAAGCCATTTTGATGATAATGGTTTTCCTACCCAGGAACAAGAAATATCTTTCCATTTTCTAATATCTTCTTCAGTCCTTTTCTTCTCATTTATTTTTTGTTTTTGTTTGTTTGTTTTTGGTGGTACTGGGGATTGAACTCAGGCCCTTGTGCTTCCAAGGTAGGTGTGGTACCACTTGAGCTAAATCCCCAGTCTCCTTCAGTCTCCTTTTTCAGAGTGCTGTATTGTTCAGAATAGAGGTCTTTTACCCACTTCATTATATTAATTCATGATGTTTCATTTTTTTTGGATGCTACTGTGGAAGGATTTGAGTCCCCAATTTGTCTCTCAACAAGTCTGTTTTTTGAATATAAAAAGGCTATTGATTTTTTGAGCTTTGACCTTCTATCCAGCAATGCTACTCAATTTGCCAATTAAGTCCAACATCCTGGGCCAGAGATTTGGTTCCGTGGTTGCAGCTTCTGCCTTGCAAGCACAAAGTCCTGAGTTTGATCCCTGTTACCACATACCACAATGCCAGGCATGGTGACTCATGCCTGGAACCCAGCAATCAGTACCCCACACACCACAGTGCGGGTCATGATGGCTCACACCTATAGTCCTAGCACTCAGGAGGCAGAGGCAGGACTGTTGTGAGTTCAGTGCTAATCTGGGCTACATAGTAAGCACAGGGCCAGCCTGAACTACAAAGTAAGACCCTGTGTCAAAAAAACTAAAAAAAAAAAAACAAAAAGTCTAGCAGTCCTTTGGTAGAATTCTTAAGTATTTTATATGGAGCACCATGTCATCAGCAAATAATGATAGTTTAACTTCCTCCTTTCCTATCTTTATTGCCTTGACTTCTTTCTCTTGTCTAATTGGTGTGGCTCATGTTTCCAACACTATACTGAATAGAAGTGGACATCCTTGTCTTCTTCCTGATCTTAGGGTGAAAGACTTTAGTTTTTGACCGTTAAGTATGACACTGGCTGTTGGTTTCTCATAGATAGCATTTTTAGGTTGAGATAAAGTCCGTCTAGTCCAGTATTCTGTAGGGTTTGGATCATGAATGGGTATTGGGTTTTGTCCAATGCCTTTTCTTGATCTACTGAAGTGAATATGGTTTTTGTCATAGAGTCTGTTAATGGATTGTATCACGTTGATTGATTTACATATATTGCTCAATCCTCACATCTCTTGGATGAATCCAACTTGGTCAGGACGTATGACTTTCTTGATGATCCTCTGTATTCTTTTTTTTTTTTTTTTTTTTGAGACGGGGTCTCGCTTTGTAGTTCAGGCTGGCTCTGAGCTCACTATGTAGCCCAGGCAAGCCTCGAACTCAGCAATCCTCCTGTCTCTGCCTCCCGAGTGCTGGGATTATAGGCGTGAGCCACCACGTGTGGCACTGTGGTATGTGGCACTGATTGCTGGTGGGCGTGAGTCACCACGCCCAGCATTGTATGTGGTTACCGGGGATCGAACTCAGGACCTTGCGCTTGCGAGGCAGGCGCCGGAACCACTGAGCTAACCCTCCGGCCCGATCCTCTGTATTCTTTTTGTCAGTTTGTCATTAAGGATGTTTGTAAGGTAGGTTGGCCTGTTGTTTTCGTTTTTGCCTGGGTCTCTCTCTCCTTCTGGAACCTATGTAATGGTTGCTTCCAGCAATGAGTTTGGTGGTGTTGCACCCTTTTCAATTTCATTGAGGAATTTGACAAGTAGAGACATTAACTCTTCCTTAAATCTTTTGTAGAATTCAGCAGTACAGCCACCAGGATGAGGACTAGTTTTCTACAGAACTTTTAATACATTTTCAATTTCACAGGTTGATATTGGAGTCTTTAGCATTTTTATATCTTCTTCCTTCAACTTTGAATGTTCATATGTGTCTAGGAATCGACCCGTTTTTTCTGTGATTTCGATCTTAATGGAATGCAGAATGTGAAAGTAGGCACTTATTATCCTGTGTAATTCTACTGGATCTGTGCTGATTTGCCGCTTTCATTCCTGATTGCATGGTTTTGAGCCTTTTCCTTCTTTCGGTTGATAAATTTCGCTAAGGGTTTGTCAGTTTTGTTTATCCTTTCAAAGAAGCAACTCTTTGATTCATTGAATTTTTGTGTATCATTCTTTTAGTCTTCATTGTATGGATTTCTGCTCTGACCCCTGTAATTTCCTCTCTAGTATGATCTTTAGGTTTGTCTTGCTCCTCTTTATCTAGCAACTTGAGGCTTACCATTAGGTTATTTGAGTTTGCTCTGTTTTTCTACTGTGGGTGTTCACTGCTATGAATTTCCCTCATAGAACTGCTTTTATTGTGTCCCATAAATTCCTTTGCGTTGCACTGGTATTACCATGTCATTGTAAAAACTGTTTAATTTCTTCTTTAATTTCTTCCTTGACCCATTGGTTGTTCAGCAGAATGTTGTTAAGTGTCCATGTGTTTGTGGGAGTCTTGGGATTTCTTTTGCTATTGAGCTCCAGTTTCAAGGCACTATGATCTGTCAGCACACAGGGCATAATTTAAATTCCTTTGCATTTACTTGCACATGCTCTATGAACTAGCACATAGTTCATTTTGGAGAATGACCCCTGAGATTCTGATATACTCTGACTTTCTGGATAAAATACTTTGTAGCCATCTATTAAGTCCATTTGTTCAAAAGTTGTGTTCAGCTCAAGTATTTCATTATTGAAGTTTTTGTGCAGTCTATTTATTTGTGAGAGTGGGGTATTGAAGTCATTTATTACTTTTGTATTAGTGTTTATCTGGCTTTAAATATCCTTTAACATTTCTTGTATATAGTTGGTGCACTAGAATTTGGTGCATAAATACTTATGAGTGTCATCTCTTCCTCTTGGATTGTTCCCTGTCTGAGGAATAGGGATAGGATAAGATAGCTACTCCTGCTTTTTTTGCACCTACCTATCACCTGAAGAATCATTCTATCCATTAATCTTCAGCTTTTGAATTTCTTTCTGAATTAGGTGTGTTTCTTGTAGACAGTATCTTGCAGGATCTTGCTTCTTAATCTGTTCTCCCTGTCTGTGCCCTTTAATTGGCACATTGAGGCCATTGACTTTAATTGTTATGGCTGGTATGTACTGACTTAGCCTTGTCATATTTTCCTGTTTTGGGTTCTTTTATTCTTTGCTTTTGCCTCTTTCCATTTAGTTTCTTGCCTTTCCCAGTGAATTCAATCTGCTGGATCTTATGGGATTGTGACAATGATTGTCATTTTCTAAAACATTCTTTAAAACTTTTCGAAGTGCAGGTTTTGTATGTGTGAACGTTTTCAGGTGTTTAAAGTTTTGCTTCTTAATCCATCCTGCAAACCTGTATCTTTTAACTGATACATTGAGGCTATGGATATTCATAGTTATGACTGATATGGATTGATTTAGCCCAGTCATGATGCTTTCCTCTTCTTAGCACCCTTTTTTCTTTTTTCTTTCTTTTTTTTTTTGGTCTCTCTCCATTCAGTTTATCTTTTCCATTCTTTCTATTCTACTGGGTCTCACCAGTTTGTGACATTCATTTTTTTTTCCAGGATATTCTTTAGAAATTTTTGGACTTCACATTTTGAGTTTGTGAAGTGTTTCAGGTGTTTTGTCAGGGAATTATCTATTTCCCATCAATTTATTTTTTTGATACAGGGTCTCACTTTGTAGTTCAGGCTGGCCCTGAGCTCATTATGTAGCCCAAGCAAGCCTCAAACTCACAGCAATCCTCCTATCTCTGCCTCCCAGGTGCTGGGATCACAGGTGTGAGCCACCACACCCAGCACTGTGGTGTGTAGTACTGATTGCTGGGATTGCAGGAGTGAGTCACCACTTCCAGCATTGTGGTATGTGGTTACTGGGGATAAAACTCTGGACCTTGTGCTTGCAAGGCAGAAGCCAGAACCACTGATCTAAATCCCTGGCCCTCTCCATCAGTTTGAAAGATAGTTTTACAGGATACGACAATCTAGGTTGGAGGTTGTTTTCCTGCAAAGCTTGAAACACTTCACTCCAAACTCTCCTTGCCTTGAGCATTTGCATTGAAAAGTCTGCTGTAATCCCGACAGGCTTCCCTTTGTAGATGTTTTTTTTCTTCTTTTCTCTAACTGATTTCAATATTTCATTCTTCTATAGATATTAGGAACATTGATAATTACATGCCTAGGTGTAGATTTTTTTATATCACAGCCACTTGGAGTCATATATTCCTCACTTATCTATGTTTCAAATTCTATTCCTTTTCCTGTGAAGTTTTCTACCATTATTTTTATGAACAGCTTTTTAATGTCTTTTCAACTGCTTCCTGCTTCCTCAGTGACTCCAGGCGATCTCATGTTAATCTTTGTATCGTCTTGGAGCTGTTGGAATAAATTCTCATGGTCCCTTGTCATTTTCCATACAGTATTCCTTTCTTGTTCATTGGCTACAATCCTATCTTCTGTGTCAGTAATTTGGTCCTCACATGCATTCATCCTATTTTGCAAATTTTCATTGGAGTTTTTAAACATATGTAACTCTGAAGCTATTTAACAGGCTCCACTGCTTTTGTAATCTGAGATTCTAGCATGTTCCTGATCTCTTCTTCAATGTTATTAATTATGTCTCTCATTATGGACAGTATCTCTGTTTTTATATCAGAGATTAATTTGGATTCCCATTTTTCTAGATCTTCTTTCATTACCACCTCAAAGAGGCCCAGTGATTGAGATTCAGTTTGCTTTACCTCCCTTTTCCCTGGATTTCTCTGAGGTGATGATCTTTGTATCTGAGTATTTGAATTTTTTCTCATTTTTCTTGCTTTCTTGTTGCTGATGTTATCGTTTTAATTCATTGCCTGCTGTCTGGGAAATGTTTGTTATCAGTCTCTCTCTTCCTAATATTTGGATCCCTTAGGAGATGGCTGATGCCTTCCTTGTCCTCCTGGGATAGGAAATGGGCCTTTTGTAATCTCGGTTCTGGCACACCATGTGGGTCTTTAAACAGAAAGATCACATTATCTTCATTGACATAATACAGTCAGTGTCATCAGCAGTATCAAACACAGCACAGGAAATCATAAGCTTTGACAATTACTCCTCTGATACCTCATGACTTGCATCTGTGACCATATGCCAAAATTTAGAACTTACCAGAAATGTGTTTACAACATATACGTCTTTCAATATGAAAACACTGTCCTTTGGGAATAAAGGTCATTAAGGAGTTGGGGAGATAGGGAGATAGAAGAAGATGGAGAAAGGAGAAATAAGGTTAGAAAATCTGTAGAGCTCACATAGACATCAGGAACCTTATAGATACCAGAGAACAAAATACAAAACATGGGACAAATATAAGACAGAACCAACTAAGAACAGCATGACCACTAGCAACTTTATTCACAATCCAATAATAACACAGAAAGAAGAGAAATTAGGGGAGACTGAAAGGCATAAACTTCTCAGAATTGATTCTGACTGGAACACAGGAGGGGATATAGGAACAAGAGGAGAATAGGGGTACTTACCAGCAGCAGCTTAATAGGAGACTATTTTCCCTCTTCTGTAAAAGTAAGAGCAGTTGAGCCAGGCGTGGTGGCTCACTCCTGTCATCCCAGCACTCGAGAGGCAAAGGTAGGAGGATTTCTGAGTTTGAGGCTTGCCTGGGCTACATACTGAGCCCAGGGCCAGCCTGAACTGCAAAGTGAGACTCTGTCTCAAAAAATAAATAAATAAATAGGAGCAGTTGTGTGGTGAATAAACTTGATTTTGGGCACATTTGTCAATAGCAGAGTACAGAAATGAAAAAGAAAGCTATGTCAGAAAAAAAAAAAAAAGAAAAGCACTACAAACAACAACAACAACAACAAAGCTAAAATCACTACCATAGGGCCCTTCATGGTGTGGATCTGTTGTCTCCTGTAGGTGGCTTGGGAAGTAGCATGCAGACTGAAGCTGATTAGTCACAGGGACACAAGCAGAATGCCTTGTTTAAGCTCTGAGTATAATGCCTGAGTTGAGCTCAAGGAACTCCTGCAGCCTTCAACTCTGGAAGAGTCCAGGATTTTGCAGGTGGAACTGACTCTATCAACTCACCGATGGGTGTAGTCAAAAGGATTCCCTCACTCTGCCAGTGTGTGTTTTTTTGACGGGGTGGAATGGGCAGAGAAATGCACTGAAGGCCTCTGTCTACGTTCCAGCACTGCTTTCACACCTATTCAATGTCCACAGACAAGTAGTGGTGTCTCTGGAGGCTCTTCCCCATGCGGCAGTCATGTCCAGTCTGGCCCACAAGGAAATAAAACTTTTGCGGGCTTTGCTTTAGCTGGTCCCAGGAAAGCTCCAGGCCAGAGCCCTGTTTAACGATGCCCAGGGCCATTCTTCCCCAAGCTTGCTGTGCATCAGCCACCACGCTGTTTATCTAGTCTGGCCAAACTGGTAGGCTTTCAATTCCGCTTGCAATTTCACTTAGTGATATGGAATGTTTAGAATTTTGATATCTTCTTTGTTCAACTTTGGAAGTTCTTATGTGTCTAGGAATCTGTCCATTTCCTCTGTGTTTGCCATCTTACTGGAGTACAGGTTTTCAAAGTAGGTATTTGGTATCTTCTGGATTTCTGCTTGATATGTTTTCGTTTCATCATTTTCTTTACTTTTATTAATAAGGTTGGGTAAGGGGTTGTCAAATGTTTTTATTCTTTTAAAGAACTCTTTGACCCGTCGATGTTTTGTATTGTTTCCTTGGTCTCCATGGCATTAATATCTGCTCTGATCCTTAGAATTTCTTTCCTTGTATGAGCTTTGTCTTTGTCCTTCTGTTCTTTTTCCAGGAGCTTGCCATTTGTTTATTTGAACTTGCTCTATTTTCCCGGGAAGGGCATTCACTGCTATGAATTTTCCTCACAGCACAACTTTCACTGTGTCCCGTAGATTCCTGTACGTTGTACTGCCAGCATCATTTAAGTGTAGAAACTTCTTTAATTTCTTCTGTGACCTATTGCTTGTTCAGGAGAATTTTATTTAATTTTCATGTGTTTATGAATTGCTTAGAATTACTTTGGATATTGTTGTCCAAATTCAAGGCACTGTGCTCTGACAGTATACAGGGAATAACTTCATTTCCATTTACTTAAACATGTTCTATGAAGTAACAAGTGGTCTAATTTGGAGAATGGTCCATGTGTAGATGAGAAGAATGTGTATCCTGACTTTGTGATATGGGATACTCTATGGACATCTATTCAGTCCATTTGTTCAAAACTGAATTCAGTTCTAGTACTTATTGTTTTCAAAAATTGATTTAATCAGTACATTTAATACATACATTCTGATCACATTTGACACTGAGACTTTACATCCATACATGACATATCTTAATTCTCATTTTTTGAAGCATCAAAGTTTTTCTTTCCCTTTACTTACTGATTTTTATCTAGTTGCTGTGTCTATTTATGGCTGTAGTTTGTTCAGTTTCCCCTCTACTATTGTGCTAGTGCCTATTTGGCTTTCCACATGCATTACTACTTGCTTTCTATAGTTGGGTGCATGACATTGGTGCACATATATTCATCATCATCATCTCTCCCTCTTGTGCTAACTGTATGAGAACATAGTGAACTTCTTTGTCTCTCTCAAATATTTTTAGTTTGGAAAGATAAAGTTCTAATTTGTCTACAAATAAGATAGCCACTCCTGCTTTTTTGTGATTTTCTGTTGCATGGACAACTGTTTTCCATCCTTTTATATTTTTTAGTTTTAGTCTTTTGAGAGAGCATCTTGGTTTGTAGTTCATGAGGGCCCCAAGCTCTCTGTGTACACCAGAAATCCTGCTGCCTTTGTCTCTTGACCGCTAGGGTTACAGGCATGAGCTACTCCACCCAGCTTACTTTCCATCCTTTTAATTTCAGTGTATGTATTGGTTTTTTTCAATTAAGTGTGTTTCTTGAATGCAGCATATTGTTGGTATTGCTCCTTAGTCCATTCTGCCAGTTCATTTATTTTACTTGGAAAATTGAGGACATTAACAATGATGGTTATAACAGATGTGATGACAGATACTTGTCATATTTTTTTGTTGTTGGCACTTTTTTTTTTCATTTTCCCCATACCCTTTAACATCTTGGCTTCCCTAATGGCTTCATTTGGTTAGGCCTCATGGAGTTGTGAACCTCACTATCTTTTTCTAAGATATTTTTTAGATTGTGTGTGTGTGTGTGTGTGTGACACAGGTTTGGTATTCATGAAGTTTGTTGTGTGTTCTTTGTTGTGGAATCATCTTATTTTCCCATCAATTTTGAAGGATAGTTTTGCAAGATACATCAATTGAGGTTGGCAGTTATTTTCTTTTAGGAACTGAGATACATCCTTCCCTTCTCGCCTTGACTTTAACATTTGTGTAGAAAAATCTTCTGTAGTTCTGATATGCTTTTCTTTGTACGTGATTTGTTTCTATTTTCTAACTACTTTCAGTATTTTGTTGGGTTTCTGCTATCTTGACTACTGTATCCCTAGATTTACTTTTTCTTTTTTTGGTTATGATTAATTAGAGTCCTGTATGCCTCAATTATGTGTATGTCAAATTCTTTTTGCTTCCTTCTGAAGTTTCCTGCCATTACATGTGCGAACAGTTTTTTATGTCATTTGCAGTAGCTCCTGTTTCTTTATTGAATCAATCAGTCATATGTTGTTCTTCTTTGCATCATCCAGCAGCTACTGTATTGATTTCTCATAGACTCTTAATTCCTTTTTAAAAATCTCTCCTTTCCTGGTCATTAGCTGCAATTATTTCTTGTATGTCAGAATTTCTGTCTTCGCATTCCCTAGCCCTACTGCATGATCTTTCAATGGAGTTTGAATCTGTTTATTGGGTCCCATTTGTTTTGTATGCGGGATTCCATTATGTGCCTGCATTCCTCTATTTTGTTATCTGTATATTTCAACAAGGTGATCATCTCTGTTGTTATCTGAGAGGTTATTTCTGATTACATTTGGGGGGGGATCCTCTTGTTGCCAATTTAGGGAGTCATGTGGTTGAGTTTCAGGTGGGTCCATCCATTAGTACTTAGCTTTCCATTTGGAGATCTGGAATTCTGGGTTTGGGTCTTATTTTGGTGTCTTCTCACTTTGTTGTTGTTGTTGTTGCTGATGTTTCTGATTTGATACCTAGATTGTTGCCTGTAAAATACTCATGGCAGGTAACTCTATTGCTAATCTTTAGACCCCTTTAGAAATGATTACTTCTAGATCCTCTGTGTACATCCCAGCTGATCTATCACCCCTACTTGCTATGCCCCAAACCTCAAAAGTCATTAGGGTTCCTTCTCACACTATGGTCCCATAAGAACCCATGGACCCTGCTAAGCACAGGGAAGGGTTATGGGTCATGGAACCAACATAAGTCCAGCTCAACCACAACCCCTACTCATTGCACACCAAACCTAGGTGCAGTCTCTGGGGCTCACCCGAATGGGATGGTCCTTTGAGAAATCCAGATGGACTACTCTTAAATTCACTTCTAAAAACACTGTGGAAATGACTTACTTCAGTATCATAGCTTCAAGGAGTATCTATATTGCACTACATGCCAGAATGTTTTTTCACAGCTGAGGCTGAATAATATGCCAGTGTGTTTAAATGCTACATTTTGGCTTATATATTCTTTTTTAAAATTAATTTTATTGGTATATTTTATACATACATTATTATCACATTCAACATTGAGAACGTGTACCTGTATATGAAACATCTTTATTCTCATTTTTACCCTTTCCTCTGTTCTCCCTATAACCTCTGCATCCTACATACATGTTTGGTTTTTTGGTTTTTGTTTTAAGATTTTTGAGACAGGGTCTTGCTTTGCAGTTCAGACTGGACCTGAACTCACTACATAGCCCACACTAGCCTTGAACTTGAAGCAATCCTCCTGCCTCTGCCTCCTGAATGCTGACATTACAGGCATGGCCACCATGCCCAGCATTGTAACATGTGGTATGGGGATCAAACTCAGGACCTTTCATTTGCTAGGCAGACACCAGAACCACTGAATTAAATCCCTGGCCCAGTACCATATCTTTTCTATAGTATGAAAAAACAAATGTGTAAATAAATGGCTTGTACATTCTTATGGTTTTAGACATTCAGACGCTTCTAGCTTTGTAAATCATGGTATCATGAGCAATGGGAAACTAAAGATTGATGCCTTACATGAAATTCTTTTTGGGATATGTGTGTGTGTATGTTTGCATGTGTGTATTTTCTGGATCATATGATTATATTTGTCGATACACATTTATACATGTACCTTGTCAAAATATAGATAAAGCAATTAAATAATTAAAAAAATAACAAGGTATAACATATTGATAAATAGTACACATTACAGCATGATGTAAGTAATGAAACCCACCTGTAGGTCCCCTTTGTGGACTCAGTAAGAAATATAAAACCCTTATTCTATCTCAGAAAAGCATGTGGTTTGATTATCTTCATATACTTGCTATCTATATCTACCAAATCAGTTGTAACAAAAGGAACTCCAATGCTCCATTAACCAATCCAAAAAGCATTATTAGTCATTTTGTGATGGTGTACACTATTCCACAATCCTCATTTTGAAGCTAGTGAATTGGCTTATTTAAAGGAAAATGACCCTACACTGATAACCGTATGCTTATTATCTTCCACACGTGATTCTCAAAAAACTAATATGTTTTTCTCTCCTGATGAACACCAAAGGACTGACTGTGCCATAGCCATGACAGGTAAGAATTTCAATACAATGAAATATTTTATTACTATTCAACTCAATTCTTGAGCGGGACATAATGTCCAAACAGGTCATGACCACAAAGAATCACAGAAGCAGAAGAATGGTCCTAGTGGCCCTTTGCTCTCAGGATACTTTTGGAGAAAACTTCATGCTGTGAAGAGGCTGGGACTGCTTCTTATGCCTGAACAAGAGAATCACTATGTATTCACCTGATCAAGACACTAGTCCAATAAAGAAAGCATCCCTGAAGGTCAATAGTGTTAAAAGTATGTGCTAGAAAGGGACTGGGGATTTAGCTCAAGTGGTACCACACCTACCTTGGAAGCACAAGGACCCAAGTTCAATCCCCAGTACTGCAATAAACAAACAAAACATAAAAGTATGTGCTGGAGGAAATATTTCATAGGTAAAAAAAGAATAGGACTCAGTGACATACAAAATGTTTTCTGAGGTCAAATTTGGGGTAATAAAAATATTGATTACAAGATGACTGCTAGCACATGTATGTAACATCCAGATGACAAGAAGGGAGTGTAGGGTGTCATAAGAGCTGTTATATTTGAATTTTGCCCAACAAGAGCTTCTGGGACTGAGCACGACAGGCTGAAGGACACTCAGCCGACAGGTGATATAAATGGAGAGACTTCTCATTGACCTGTACCAGTAGATAACTGATTTACATGTGATGTCATCCCAAGACCTTGCTTGAGAGGTAAAAATGTCTACAATTATGACTCCTTCGATTAACAGCATTACTACATGACATAGGGCCAACAGGCCAATAGACAGGTCAGTGAGTTTGTGCCTGTGCCTGTGCCCTACAAAGAACAAGGAGACATGGAAAAGAAGAAGGATGGCATTGCCTGAGGCTCCCATGACAACTTGAGAATAAAAGATGATTCTCAAGTTAATGTTACTGAATGATTTGTTGTTTGTACTCAGCTTGGAAAGATGGAAAGATAGTGACTGTCTCAAGAGAAGGAAAGCAAGAAACCTTTATTTCAAATAGAAGTCTCTTTACCAATAACAACTTTCACAGCTGCCAAAAGGACAATGTGTAGATTCTTCCTGCTGCATCCATATTCCACTTAAAACCTCAGTTCTCCCTTGTAGCCTCTGCGAACCACCCCCATCCACATGTCAACATTTCCCAGTAGTGGCTATATTATGCATGCCAATGCAAGGTTTTCATATGGACCCAACCACACAGATTAGACATACATGGAATTATTTTACTTCAGTATTTGTTATTCCTGGTTTATTTTGCCAGATGAAATATTCTCAATATTTAAGTAGTTCAAATTTTGTAAGTATGAATTCTGAAGTCAGAATTCTGTCTTCAGTCTTTTACATGGAGTGTGGCAGATGTCGCAGTAATTGATGAGTTACATTCTTGCATGGAACACAGACGACAAATACTGCCAGAGCAGTTCAAAATTTAAATAACCTTTCTTCAGAGAGCTCTGATGGAGTGTTAAGACATTTCTTTGAACACTCCAATGTAGCTATACATCTCATATAACTTTTATTATCAATGGGATAATCTATTTCTGATGAGTTCCAATATTGGAAACAACATATGCCAATCTTTTTAACTTCAGACATTTGGAACCAGGATGATAAACAGAACCATCCATAAAAATACATGCTTTCAATTCTATTTTATGGATTTAATATGGATGGCCATGCAACACCATCCTGGAAAATGGACTCTATTGGAACCCAAGCTTTCATGTCTCCTTGAAAGCAGTGATATTTCTCCAGACATCCTTTTCTCAAACCTAAAATTGATACAAGAAAATGTGGTTAATGTTATACTAGTAGGATATTTCTTAAAGAATATACATTTCTCCCAACACCACACTTCACAGAGCTAGAGAAAATAATCCAAAAATTCAACTGGAACCACAAGAGACCTAGAAGAGCAAATGCAATTCTAAGCAACCAGGACATGGCAGGGGCATTAAGATCCCTATCTTAATACTGTTCTATAAAGCCATTGTGATAAAAACTGCATGGTACTGGCAAAGCAACAGACCTGAGGATCGATGGAATAGATTAGAAGATCCACAAACAACTACAGATACACTAAGCCAACTTATCTTTGACAAAGGAGTCAAACATCCTCAAAGAAGCAAAGACAGCATCTTTAACAAATAGTGCTAGAAAAACTGGGCTTTAACCTGCCAAAAACTAAAGCTAGACCTATCTTTCTCACCGTGTACTAAACTAAAGTCATAGCAGATTAGAGACTTGAACATTAAAAAAAACAATAAACCTGCTGCAAAACAGCTTAGGTAAAACTCTTGGAGACATTGGCTTAGGCAGAGACATTATGAACAAAACCTCTATAGCATGAGAATTAGCAGAAAGAATCAACAAATGGGATCCCATCCTACTAAAAAGCTTTGGCACAGCACAAGAAACCACTGGCACCACTAAAAGATGACCATCAACATGGGAAAAATTCTTTACTAGCTGTTTGTCAGACAAAGTGCTACTATCTAGAGTATACAAAGAACTTAAGTAAATCAATCTCCCCAAGTTTAAAGACCTAATTTAAAAATGGGCATCTGAAATGAACAGACACTTCTCAGAGGCAGAAGTCAAAGCAGCCAAGAAGCATATGAAGAAATGTTCAACATCACTGGTCATTCAAGACATGCAGATGAAAATAACATTGAGATTTCATCTCACTCTGCAAAGAATGGCTGCTATTGCCATATCAACCAGCAATAAATGCTGGCGAGGCTGTGGGCAGAAAAGAGCCCTTCTCCATTGTTGGTGGGATTGTAGACTTGTACAACCATTGTGGAGATCAGTGTGGAGATTCCTCAGAAAACTAGGATTAGAGGCCCATTTAGCCCTGCTATTTGCCTGCCAGGATTATACCCAAAAGAATTCAAAGATTCATATTGTAAAGTCATATGTACACCCATGTTCATAGCAGCTCAGTTTGTGATAGCCCAATCTTGTAAACAATCCAGATTCCCAACAGCTGAAGACTGGATAAAGAACATGTGGGGTGTTTTTCTAAAATGGAGTATTACTCTGCCATGAAGACAGGTTTCATTCATGTATGTGCAAATGGATACACCTTGAGGACACACTAATAAGTGAAATAAATCATCACAGATACCTAAATACCATATCTTTTCTTTGGTATAAAGAACCTATAGATGTAAATGCATTCTAGAATGTATGACAGATTTTGTAAAATAGGGAATATTCAAAGGGAATGGGGGGATGTAATGAAGAGAAAGAACAGATTACTATTCATCAAGGAAATATAATACTGGACATCTTAAGATCATGCTGAAACTCTTCTAAAAGCTGACCCACACGTAGTACTGCATATCTGAGCCCACGTAGGTATATTTTGTCTTGGGACATCAAGAATAAGATTTAAACTTTTGGAAATCACACTTTAAAGAATTATTCAGAAAATTTTACTGGCTTTTTAACTTGAAACATTACCTTGAGATACTTGAAAATTTTGTCACTTCATTTTACAATTAAAAAGAGAACATTTCCCACAGTTTAGTTAAAATAGTGAGAATATTTTTATTACAGTAAAATATACATAACAAACATAACCATTTGGAACATTTTTGAGTATACAGTTGAGTGACATTCATATCATGTTGCAAACATCACCACCATCTATCTCTGGCATATTTTGATGGATCCAAACTGGATCCATCAAACAAGAACTAGTGTCCTCTGTGATGGCCATCTGGAATGTCATTCTATGTTCTGTCTGTATTAGTGGTACTACTCTTAAAATCACTGCTCTTAAGTAGATTTTGGGAATAACTTACTTCAGTATTATGACTTCAGAGTGCATCAAATTGCACTATATACCGGAATGTTTTTTTCATAGCTAAGACTGAAAAATATGCCAGTGTGTTTCAAACTGCCATTTGGCTTGTATATTCTCAAAGCTATACCATTCAGATTTTCTAGGCTTGACTCTTCTAAATCATGAATCAATAGCACTGGAAAACTAAGGACTGATTGCTTACAGGAAATTCTTTTTTGTGATGTGTTTGTGTGTGTGTGTGTGTGTGTGTGCAAGCACAGGCATATGCTTGCACGTATTTTCTGACTCATATGATTATATGTGCTAATAAATATATGTAGTTTGGCCGGGCATGGTGGCTCACGCCTGTAATCCCAGCACTTGGGGGCAGAGACAGGAGGATTGCTGAGTTCGAGGCTTGCCTGGGCTACATAGTGAGCTCAAGGCCAGCCTGAACTACAAAGTGAGACCCTGTCTGAAAAAAAAAAAAAAAAAAAAATATATATATATATATGTAGTTTTTCAAAATATACACAAGGCAATTAAATGATTGAAAAACTAACTCAAGACATCAAATATTGATAAATAATGTAGGTTACACCAGACCATGAACATGACAACCACTAGTATGTTTGCTTTGTGGACCAGGTGAGATATATAAAAACTTTGTTCTATTCCAAAGAAGCATGTGGCTTAATTATCTTTTTTATACCTGCTATGTATATCTATCAAATCACTTATACCACAAAAGTCTCCATATAATCTTTAATCAAACCAAAGACCAAGATTAGCCATTCTGTGATTATACACTGAGACACAAATCCTCCTTTTGAAGCTAGTGCTTTGGCTAAAAATTTAAAGCAAAATTACTCTCACACAGGACCATAGACCTATTGTCTTCCACACATAATTCTCAAAAAATTAATGATACGTTTCTCATGACTGATAAACACCAAAGGACTGACTGTGGCATAGCCGTGAGCTGTAAGAATTTGGATACAATAAAACATTTTATTACTATTCAAAACAATTCTGGAGTTGGATATAATGTCTAAACTGCTCACTATCACAAAGAAACACAGAAGCAGCAGAATGGTCCTAGTGGCCCTTTGCTCTGGGGATGCTTTTGGAGAAAGCTTCGTGCTGTGAAGATGCTGGGACTGCTTCTTGTGCCTGAACAAGAGAATCACTATGTATCCACCCGAGAGGGACACTACCCCAATAAAGAAGGCATCCCTGAAGGCTGATAGTATTACAACTATGTGCTGGAGGAAATAATTCATAGGTAAAAGAGAACAGGACTCAGTGACATACAAAATGT
>PVIC010038170.1:0-17662 GCA_004025085.1 Thryonomys swinderianus | reverse complement strand
AGAGAAAGAAAGAAAAATATCTTCAGTTAAAAGTCTTAATGCTTACATATTTTATTATCTATCCTCAGTTGTAACATATCAGTAGCATGGCTTTTAGCTACTTGAAAGTGTCCACTGTAAAAAACCTCATTATATTATACAAAGAAATTCACTGACCTAGTCATTGTAAGTCTTGAAAAAACTGATACCTGTATCATTTATAATGTATGCAGTATATTTATGACAGGTTAATGGAAACAATAAAATCTTTAATAATATGCAATAATTTAATTATGAAAGCCCATTATAATAAAATAATGAAAATAAGTCTGTACATTCATAAACATTGGTATTTTGAATTATGGAATAGATTAGTAAAACAATTCCTACACTTCTTTATTTACAGGACAATATGTCATAAATACTAACCATGGCAAATAAAAGTGATTGTCATTATGGGAAATTTTTCTATCATTTATTTCATTACGTTTTGACTCATTATACCTTTGCAACGTTTTCAGGTTTTTACTAGTACAAACCGCACAAAAACAGAGCACTATATACATCTTCAGTCTGCGTCTCGCTTATTATTTAGGGATATTACCAGAATATGGTATTCAGAGATCAAAATTTAGAGATTTCTGTTTTTTTTTTTTTTTTTCTTAGAAACAAGGGCCTCCTGTCAGGTGAATCACTGCACTTTGGAGGTCATACGAGTGGTGCCAAAAGCACTCCTGATAGTGGCTGGAAACCAGAGAGAGACTATTGAAAGGGGTGGGACTTTGAAGCACTGGCGCCTCATGGGAGATCCTTTGATCAGTTCCAAAGACACCAAGGCAGGTCTCGCGCAGCCTTTTAGCCGTTCTGTAAGAGGGCAGCTAGGGGAGGAGTCTAGGCACCTTCGGTTCTCCCTGCTGCCTATATGGAGCCGTCCCACCTGGTCCTACAAGAGCACCTGCCCCGAAGTGACCCCAGAGGCTCACCCTAAGGGACTCCCCGTTTTAAAATGAGAACCTCCACACTTGTGAGCTAAATAAAATTGATTTTGTCCTAACTTAGCTGTCTTGGGTATTCCGTTAACAATGCAAAGCGAACTAATACGTGAAGGGAACGTCTTAATACAAGCAAAATTGGTTTGTTTGAAGTCGAGTTCACTCACCTGATAGTCGTTTAACCTCGATGTGAAGAAGCGCTGGCAGCGAAGGCAGCAGGGGAGAGACCACGGACGTAGCGCTATTGACCACCGGCTTTGGAGGTGCCTCACGGTCTCTCACCGAGCAGACATTGCCACCATTGAGTGAAAAGAGAGGAAGGAAGTGCAGAGCCGTGAAGAAGGGTGCCAAACGGGCACGTGCAAGTGCAGTTTCTGTCTACAGTGCTCTTTAAAACGTAGTGTCCCTATGTCGCTGTGATGTGAAACTTTTCATTCTTTCGTGTACCTACTTAGCAGCGGAATAGCAGGGCCAAATGGGATCCTATCTGAGGAGTCTCCACACTCATCTCCATAGTGGGTGCATCAGTCTACATTCCCAGCAACACTGGAAAAGGGTTCCTTTCTCCCCACAGCTTCGCCAGTATTTGTTACCAGTTAATTTCACAATAGCAGCCTTTCTTTGTGGAGTGAGACGGAATCTCAGTGTTGTTTTCATCTGCCTCCCTCGAATGACTAGTGATGTTGAGCATTTCTTCCTGTGTTTCTTAGCTGTTTTTACTTAAACTCTCCATTTTCCTCACTGATCCATTTATGGTTAGTGACTTGATTAAACTACACTGCATAAAACCTCTGCTACGTTCACTTATGCCATGGTTACTATTCTCACGGAACAATTCTGAAGACCTTAAATACACAGATATACCCCCACAAAGATATACACTGAAAGACACTAAAATTCATCTCCAATTGCCCAGTTTAACTTTTCTTATGATCATAAGCTAAAAGACACTAGCTTGAAGCACTTCCTATAAAAACAAATTTAAAATTTAAAACTTAAACATTGTGAAAATTAATAGACATTAGAGTATGCAAGGTGTAGGTAAAGAATTATAATCTCAGTTAAGAATAACAGATAAAATATGCCAAAGAATAAAATACAAATTTAATGCTACTTTTATAATGTGAAGCCTCCTTAGAATAATGAAGAGCAAAAAAAAAAAAGCAAGTCAAGGTATGAAAAAGTATTCCAAAATAAATGAAAACTAATATATTACAGCTATTTTAGTGTAAGGTGTGTACTAAAAGGATACAACCGAGTAGACACAATAAATAGTGATGTTACATATCTATGAAATATTGGAATGATGTCTATAAAACTTAAAAAATAATGAACAATGGGCATAAAGTTTTTACGTACTCAAAATTAAAATATGCCTCCAAAAGTTCTAAGAATATTGAATCTAAGTAGTGAGGACAAATGTTATTAATATATCACCTGAATACTCCATCCAATGAAACGTATACATTTTAAAATAGTAAAATAAAAATAATTATTAATAAATCATTTAGATCTTTGCTTACCCAGAATTTATCAGAAAGTCTTAAAACAAGTTGTATCTACTTTTTCAAATAAAAGTACGTATAGAGGTAGAAAAGGCTATTAATTCAATGGTCATAATTTTCTCACACCCTTATACCTAAAAACTATTTAATAAAATTTAACTATTTTACATAAAAATAAGGATAAAAAGATTACATGAACAAAATATTTCCAGTGTTATATAAAGTAAATATTTTAAAATTTCTATTTTCATTAATGAGTATAGTTAACTAGATGGCTATGCACATGAAATATATAAAATATCAAGTTTCATTAAACACTTTCTTGTGTATGATTAAAAAGCAAACCTAAAGCTTAATTCAAAGGAGTAGAAAGTTCCTTGATCACCTTTCAGTGTATGACATTATTTTTTCATTGGAAGAATACAGTAGCTGAAACAGGCTAGATGTTTCAATACTTATCTGTTTATAATTTTCCTATACACAACAATTAGTTTACATCAAATATTAATTTCCTGCATTTCTTTGATAGGAATCAGTTATGCAAATGCATGAAGCTTTTGTTGCCTGGAATTCTTAAAACCAGGAAGCCCTGGATAATTTTCAGTTGTGAATCTATCTTCTTGAGATGACCTTTAGTTGTCTCAGAGGTGAGAGAGAATGCTTCCGGGAGAAGACCAGAACTTAGAAACCTTTCTTGAAATTTCTTCGAGGAAAATCTGAACTCGGAAAGGACCGTAATATTGTGAATGGAATCTAATAATGTTTTAACCCAACAAGTCTCTGTTTCTCTCTTCAGAGTCCTGCTCCACCAACCCTGAAGTTCCTGACACTAGAATGAACGTTTTGAGACATCATAGGACCGTACTGCACTTCCAATGTGTAATAATAAAAAACATTGTGTGAAAGTATGTGAATATTATTTTTTAAATGATAGTGATTTATAAGAAAATTCACTATACTATGTGATTAGAAGTATTTAAATAAGTTGTCTTAATTATTTTCTTTTTCTGGGGGGGGGATCTGTTGTTCACAAATGAGAGATTTATTTTATCTCACAATTTGTAAGGGGTTTCAGATCATAGTCAGCTGGCGGCAAAGAAAACCAGCGCAGGAGAGGGCAGAGTTCTCATGGCTTGGTAGACAGGAAGCAGACAGAGTCAAAAGAGGCAGAGAGAGAAGTACACCATCCTGGGTATGCTATGGCGTCTGCCCACAGCGACCCATTTCCTGTGACCAGACTCCTCCTTGCAATTCCCATTTAGCTATAAACCCATCAGTACACTAATCTCCTGACATGTATCATACCCTTATGTTCCAGTGACTTCCCAGAATGCCCATTTATGATTTCATGAGGCTTCGGGGGGCATTTCTATATTAGTCTATGGCACAAGTATATTTTAGGGCGCTAGACATGAATTTAGTCATAGAATCACTGTGTTTGAGTGTGGAAATTCATAAATCAATCTATTCATTTGCATTTTTCCAGCTATTTATTAAACATCACCCTCATTTTGAATATTTTCACACTCATTAGTGAGTCATTTTCTATTTGTGTCTTACTTTTCTGCAACTTTAGAATACATTACAAAATGTAACCAACATTTATATATTTATATAATACTATAAAATATACTTTGTTAATATATGAAAAATAGGGAAAGGAAATCATTGTGACATTGATGAATGAAAGGCAGGCAATGCAGGTGAACAATAACAAGAAATTCAAACAGGTGTATAGAATTGAAAAAGGAAGATGCAAAATCAGTTAGATCCTGAAGGGTATAAAATGCTGCTGGTAAAAAATCAAGATATAAACCAAAAAATAGCCTGTCTTCATGGATCTGGAGCCTTAGTGAGGTTTAGTTGACAAATCTATCCAAAGCATCATAAAGACTCAATCCTATCCCAACCAAAATTCTAATGGTGTTTTAGAAATGGAAAAGCAATTCCTCAAATTCATATGAATTTTACAGAGGCCTAAAATAGTAAAAAATATTATGGAAAGGTAAATCTATATACTGCCTGCTGCCAAGCACTATAAATTGACAGCCTAAAACCAGGGTGGTATTAGTATGTAAATGTAGCTGAGACTAAATCATAGAATTGAAATAAGCATGTATAGGCCATGAATTATTGAAAAGGAGCCAAGATCAGCCAATTGTGAAAAAATCATTTTTTTTCAATCGGTGAAAGGAACACAACTGGATATTCACATATAAAAGAATTAAGATTGAACCTTACTGTACATCTAAGAGAATTAAAACAAAAAGGATCAAGAAATTCAATATTATAAGCAAACTCATAAAAAACCTTAGAGAATATGTGTGGGTTTGCAATTCTCAGAGATGACAACAAAAGCACAATCCTCAAAAGAAAAATGTGCATCAAATGACTTCAAGTAGACACGAGGCAACCTGCAAGTTACACAGCATATTTGCAAACAATATAACTAATGTAAATTTAAAGTCTAAAGCATATAAAAAATTTCTTAAACTTAATTGCAAAAGACAATTTTTTACAAAATAGTTTAATAAAAATGGACATAGTAGTTGGAAACATTTATTCAGAGAAGACAAATAAATGCCCCAAAACACATAAAAATGCAAAATACCATACATCACTAGGAAAGTGGAAATTAAATCATGTAATACCAAATCTGTCCTACAAGGATATCTGTAATAGTTGTTTTAAAAAAATAATAAGCATTGAAAAGATGTGAAAAATTAGAACCTTGTACATTGCTGGTGAGAATATAAAATAACACAGTCTTTGAGGAAAATTTCATGTGATACCTCATAAATTTAGAAATATATAATCCACCATTTACATGACTATAGGTTTATTCAAAGACACTGAAAACAGATCAACCAATTATATACATGCATGCATATAGTAACACTTTTCATAACAGTCAAAACATATTAAAAACCTAAATGTCCATCAGTGGAATAAAGCATAAACAACTTGTTGCATATAAATAAAATGGAATAACATTTACTCTTAAAAATACCTTACTGGCATGTGTAACAATGTGAAACATTACATTCAATGAAAGAAGCCCCAACAACAACACAAATTGGAGGATTCCATCTTACATGACTGCAAAAAAAAATGGAGGATATTGGAGTCTAGTGACTTTCACAGTGTTGGGGGTGGATTCTGAAATGACTGCACTGTTTGGAGTCCTCAGTTTTAGCAAATAAATGAATACAAGGCAAACCAGGTTCTCATTAAGAGGATAAAAATAACATTAGTCCAAACACATATATGTACACTTCTGTGTATGGTCAATGTATAAATTTAGTTTATAGATGTATATAATTATATATGTGCTTAATGTTATAATTTCCTTAGGCTTTTCTTCTTAACCTTGTTCAATAAATTTCTTAATCTATGATATTTTGCAATTCAGTTGTAGGACGAAGAGAGAAGAGACTGTAATGCCTTAATTTTTTTGATTCTTTTGCGTATTAGTAGTTTCATTATCTCTGTTATAAAAACAGGTTGCTTCATCAGCAACATGTGTTTTGTCATAAAACAGGACCATCTATTAGTCATTTCTTCCTTTTTATCATACTCTTAGTAGTTTATTTTATGTTCATATTTATAAACTAAGAAATAGATTGAAACATGAAGTCTAAATTTTATATTTAGGTTTTTGGTTTGCTTTTATGTAGATATTACTTAAGCAAATACAGAACATTTTCAAGAAAAAATAACAAAATAACTATAATAATAATAAAAACATACCATGATTGGGCCAGAGATTTAGCTCAGTGGTTCCAGCGTCTGCCTCACAAGTGCAAGGTCCTGAATTCCATAATAGTAACTACATACAACACTGCTGGGCGGCGTGGTGACTCACACCCACCAGCAATCAATACCACATACCACAATGTCGGGTGGGGTGGTTCACGCCTGTAATCCCAGCACTCGGGAGGCAGAGGCAGGAGGATTGCTGAGTTCCAGGCTTGCCTGGGCTACATAGTGAGCTCAGGGCCAGCCTGAACTACAAAGCGAGACCCTGCCTCAAAAAATAAAACAAAACAACAACAACAAAAAAATATCATGATGTTAAAAGAATATATTTTCACTTTCTAGTTTGTCTCTCAACTCATCTCCTAAGAAAACTGAAACTTATATGCATAAAATACTTTAATTATTTTTATTTTTGTGTTTCAATTGAATTTTTTATTGCTACATTTTACATACAGCTCACAGTCACACTCAACATTGGGGTATTTGTATAGTATATGACATGAGGTAATTCTGATTTTCACCCATATACCTACCCACCCCACAACCCCTGCCCCCTATATACATGTGCTTTTTTTTCTTTTCAAATCATATTCATTACTTTCCTCTACCACATTCCCTTTATAAAATAATTTAATTTATTTTTTTTTTTTTTGAGACAGGGTCTCGCTTTGTAGTTCAGGCTGGCCCTGAGCTCACTATGAAGCCCAGGCAAGCCTCAAACCCAGCAATCCTCCTGTCTCTGCCTCCCGAGTGCTGGGATTACAGGCTTGAGCCACCACGCCTGGCACTGGGGTATGTGGTATTGATGGCTGGTGGGTGTGAGTCACCACGCCCAGTATTCTATGTGGTCACCGGGATCGAACTCAGGACCTTGCTCTTGCGAGGCAGGCGCCAGAACCACTGAGCTAAATCGCCAGAACCATATAAAGTAATTTAATTATTAACAAAATATCTACCACTTGGCTTGGAACTGTCTTTCTCATTTTGTGGAATGTTAATTCAGTATGCCACTTATTTGGACTTTGTCTGACTATAGGATTTGCTTTAAAATGTTTCTGTATCCATCATGCTTTTCTTCTTGTGCATTTTGGTGATTCTGGACAGGGTTTGTTATTCTATGTTCTTATTTTTATGTACGTTATTTTACACATTATTGATGTATATTTCAAATTTCTATGTGATTTTGAGGCTGATATAAGGTAGGTGGAAATGCTGAGCATTTCACTGCCCAAGTGATGTTGGTTCTTTCCTCTGTTCACATAGAGGAGGAAGCGACTTCAACCAGCCCTTTCCTGTTGGGCAAATGATCTCACGCCTTATCATTCTGCATGCTACTATTTGACCCAGTGCTGATGAAATGCTTAATGTTCTCCCACGATATTCTCCTCCTTGTTACCGTTCCTTTGTTGAAGTGGTTCACAGTCACCCGGGAGGTATTTGTTCTCAGGAAGACAAAAGCCTCAAAGAAGTTCATTGTTGGCTTCACTTACAGAAACCAAAAATAGATCTTAAGAGCATGTGAACCTTTTTTTTTTTTTTTCTTTTTTGCAGTAGGGCTTTCACTCAAAGCAACTTTCCAAACTCTTTAGCTTTTTTCTCTTGAGACAGGTCTGGCTGATAAACATCCTAGGCTTGCTTGATACTCGAGCATTCCTGGTTTATAAAGTAAAATCTCATTTTCTATATATACTGGGTCATCATTTGAAGGACTATCCATTCTTAAGTCATTCTCCCTTCTAAATATAAAATCAAGAATGATATACTAGATCTAGTGATACATACCAGCAATGTCGACACCTAGAAAGTGAGGCAGGATGACAAAAAGTTTGAAACCAGCTTAGGCCACATAGTAAGTTCAGACCAACCTGAATTACATTATTTGATCCTATTGAAAAAGCAAAACAAAAAGATGTATAGGGAGATGATGCAATACATTCGTTGTTGTCATTTATATAAAACAGATCAGAACATGAATAGAAATACACCCAGTAATGGGAACGTCAGGGGGATTCCACTGGATGTTTTTAGGCAGCTTTATAGAGACAATCTGAGCCCAAAGGCAGAGTACAAAAATTGTAAAAACCCAATTTTTGGCCCTGAAAGAATCATGTGAAGTTTTGGAGCAAAGGGAAATTGGACTGCTAAAGAGATAAATATCATCAGAAAGAATCTAAGTATGTTGTACATGGACACACACACACAACAAGATGCCTTGAGGGAAATACAAGAATTAGTAACACCCTGACCATTGCAGACTCACATACACAAATTCTCATTTCTTTTGAGATTTTTGGGACTCCAGCTAAGGAAGGACCAACTAAGGAGTTAGTGCCCCAGGACTGATTGTATTGCTTTCAGTCATTCAGGAAGTCAGAGTCCACTACTGCCATGTTCCAAGGGAGTTTCCCTACTGCTTCTGCTGACAGGAGCCCATAGGAGTGCCCATATGAGGCTGGTTTTTAAATGCAAGGTAGAATGCAAGAGTTGCATGACCAGGGGAGTTCCCACCCAAATTTTACAGTAAAATCTGAAAGGCGAGGCAGGGAACATTTGAGAGGATATGGGGTGAAAGTGTGAGGATGAAGCCAAAGGTTCACTGGAGACCCCGAGAAGTTAAGGATACCATAAATGTGGAATATCCGGTGGGCAAAGTTGTAGCTTGAGAGTGGTTCCAGCCCAACAGAGAGACCACACAGTCTGCAACTTGCAAGGCCTTAAAAGTGAGGCCATCCAGACCCTATGAAACTCATATCTCATTGGCACATACCCTGATGTTAGACATAGACCAAATGGATTTAATATTTGCCATGCCAGTCTCCACGGTGCATGTATATATCATCCCAACAATATGGGAATTTGAGGCAGTTGTATCCCAGTTTTGAACCCAATCTGAGCACATCAGTAGGTAATTTAGTGTGATTCTGTCTCAAAATATGATTTAAAAAATAGCTGAGGTATAGCTCAGTGTGTGTATGCCCTTAGATCAATTCCCAGTTCTGCAAAAATAAATAAATGAAATAATATTGCAAATTTATTAGTGGATGAAAAAATGGTCTTTAGTACGACAATCTGAAGATATGTTTTAACCATCAGTATTGTGTTTCAAATTGTATATGCTTTCTTGTTTGCTTATGGTTAAAGAATTCTGAGCAAGCATGCTTCAAATGCTGTGGTTTTAGCTTTCCCAAAAGAATTTGACAGGAATTTATTGAATAAAATCTAAAAAATATGGGGGGTTGCAACAATGACTGTATCTACTGTAATCTCTTACAATCATCTGGGTATCACATTTCTCTGAGTACACATCAATCACATCCTCACCCTAGATCTTTCAGAGATTCATAAATATTATTTGAAGAAATTCTGATATGTAGCACAAATTGCATGAGTTTTACCATGCAGACACATGTATAAACATAGCCAGAGAAAAGATAGGGCTGTTTTGAAGGGTGAACTATATAGTGAAGGAATACTCACAATAAAGGAAGTATTAACTAACATATTAACTTCTGTGTTACATTCTGTATCAGGCGGTTTGTAATTATTAGCTCTTTAATTGCAGACAACCAGGAAGTAAAGAAATTCTTTAAAAATAATGGCACTAGACCGGGCGTGGTGACTCACACCTGTAATCCCAGCACTCGGGAGGCAGAGACAGGAGGACTGCTGAGTTTGAAGCTTGCCTGGGCTACATAGTGAGCTCAGGGCCAGCTTGAACTACAAAGCGAGACTCTGTCTCAAAAAAAAACATAATGGCACTAGTCAACTTCATGCCACTTTGTCTGTAATAGTGTTGCCTTGATTTTCTCTATGTATCACCTAGCAACTGACTCTTTCCTTTGCTTCTTGTCTGCCCTGTTCATTAGTATTATAATTAGTTTTGATACTGTTCATCAACATGATATAACTGTGCTCCAAGCTATTGATTTCTTAAATTAAAATTGAACACTGATACACACACACACACACACACACACACACACACACATATAAATGATGAGAAAAACCAGCCCACTTAAACTTTTTCTTACAACTCTGTCCTCTCCAAATTGGCTTTGCAGATACCCTTCGCAGAAAAAAAGCATATATCAAATACAAATACGTTAATAAATGTTAGTGTTTCTCACACATATTTACTAACATACTTTTGGAAACTACTCATTGTGCATTCTGTCACTATACTTTTAATGGCAGTCCAATTCATTCCCAGATTGCTAGATAAATGAATTGGTAACTACTATTTCGATTGCATGACTGCAAAACACAAATGAGAAGTAAAACATAGCCACATATCAAGTAATAAATGGCTTGTTTGCAAAACAACATTCTGAGTGCTTTGATAAAAATGTGAAATGCAATATTAAAGGAGCAATTGCTTGAGTCTTGAGAGTTATGATAGTATTATTTGACTTGTTGACATGGAATGCATTTTGAGATTTTTCATTTCAATTAAAATGACATCATTTGAGGAGACATCTATTTATATTTATTGCATATTGTAATTTTTCAATTCCTATTCATAATTTTAGCGCAGTCAAAAGTAAAAAAGATGTTTTAATGATTTAGCTATTTGCTTTCATTATATTATATTCTAGGAAATATATTACTTTGCAATTACTAATTAATGATAAAATACTTGGTTTTCACATACTAGTAATTACTTGTGGTTGATGAACATGTCTCAGGATTTATGATACTTCAAAATTGCTGTCACAGAATACAATGGTGAAATTAATTTTAGTTACTCGTACAAACCTTGACTAAATTTCAAACCAAGAGCTGGGAGACACATAAATATGTTAAATATATTCCCAGTCTATTCCAAAAGCATCAAATAAAGCCAATCATAATTATGATCTTCAGATGTTCTTTATTCTGTTTTTCAACAGGAGTCTGAACTGTTGAATTTGAAAATATTCGATATCAAGATTGAGAGACATTAGGCCCCACCTGGGTTTGTGTAGTAGGTGGAGATGAAGTTGCTGTGTCAACCCAATACCTGAGACTTGAGAAAAGGTGCTTGAAGATAACATGAGTCCTACAGTTAAATCTTCTCTCACATCAGTGAAGGGCTCTTTCACTTAATATTCTGCCTCTTCCTCATCTGATATGAATATTCTGGGCTTGGGTGAATCACACTGTAAATCTGCTTCTACTGTTTTGAAGAACTGTGAGGTCAAATGAGCTTCCTCCTAATGTCAAATGCCATTCAACAGTCAGTGACATAATTGTAAAATAATTCCTCTTTTGATGGAAAATTTTGACTACTCCTTTGTTGCTAAAGAGAAAAAAATATATGGTTCAAGATGACTCTACTTTCTGATTTAAAAAAAAAAAAGTTCTCAGACTTTCCTCCAATTAAGCCCAAACAGTAAAAAGAAGTTCAAGTGAAAAGACAAGAGAAAAAATTTCTGAAAGAATATTTATGAAACCACGTTATATCTTTAGACATGCCAGCTAGTTTTCTTCCCCAAAAAGTAGCAACTGAAACTGAATCTCAAAATTTCTCTACTCCATTCAGAATAGAAGAACCACAACTAAATCAGAGTTTTCAGATAAATGACTTTTGTGTGTGATCAAGCTCCAGTTTAACCCAGCTAACCTCTATGTGACAAATGAAACTGAAGGAAAGAGTGAGATCCTTAAGCCAAATTGAGAATGAGGAAAGATGACTTTACAAAGTTTCTGAAAAGTTATTTCTGGTGGTTCTTGAACGATCAGCTCCAGTCACTTCTGGAAAATATTCCTGAGAAGCGTCAGTAATCCTGAAGGGCCGGGCTTCTCAGCTCTCTTTGCTGTCTTTGTGCACCTGAAGGCCTTACGACACATATCACTACCTCAGCAAAGACAGAGAAAATGAAATCACACCATCTAAGAATGTGGTTTTCATTTTAATGAGGAAACATGTGATTAAACCAGAAACATTGAACAACCCCTGAGAAACGACTTACGTGGCACGTTAGAGCTCACTAGAACTACGTCAGGAAGAGATTAGGAGGCTAGATCTATTGTAAAAACAGAGTTGCAAAGAGACTTAGTATATATTCACTTTAAAGGAAGCCTGTGAGACAAGTAGCACTTGATCTCCTTTTACAAAATTTTCTTCACTAGTTATATAAGCTCTCATACTTTATAAATTGCCTTTGCTTTTCTCAGTGAGTTTAAGTTTCAAGATTTAAACATGTCCATACAGTATGAAATGAGTACGTGGCAAAGATTTAATTCATAAATAAAATGAATAGTAAAATAACAAAGAGACTGACAGTTGGATAATGAGTAAGCATTTAAAGAAAAAATATTGAACCAATGCTATAAATTACATATAAATTGCATTAAGATCTGACAGGACAAAAATATCATAAATGTGTGAGTATATTTCCAATTAATATGAAATGATTTATATCAAGAGAGCAAAGTAAGCCTTATACACTATTAACGGAAATGTAAATAAGCACATCTACTAGAAAAATACTACATAAAAATTCTTAAAATCTACAAATATAATTATCATTCAATTAAGCAGTTTTATAGTACTATTAAACAGAAATGAAGATGTTAACTTGAGGAGATGGTAATTCAACAGATAAGGTGAGTATAGATAAGTGATAGATTGATAGGTTCTATATATGTGGATTAAATCCTTTGCTTATGAAATTATTTATTTCTATTAGTACATGGTTTCAGTACACAGTTTTCATTGCAGGATATGTGATTTTACTAACACGTATATACCTGGAGTATATTACACTTGGTGAAATAAGCCAAACAGAAAAAGAAACTCCTCATAAGGTTCATACATAGTATGAACTCATACTATAAATTGAACTCATCACAAATCTATAGATTGCTGTTCACCAGCATTTGCTAGTGGAAGGATCAGAGAGATGTTTAAATGTAAATGACTCCAGTTAAACCGGAGAGATAATTATTTTTTAGGTTCATTTAACTTACCAGTGGTTCATTCAGTTCATACTTAAAGGTAATATTTTACATACTTAAAAATTGTTTAGGAAATTTTAAATATTCTCGTAGAGTACATACATATGTATGCATCTGTGTGTGTATCTGTCTGTCCAAGTGGTGACAGATATATTAGCTTGTTCTAATCACTCCATATTGTACATACATCAAAACTTCACACTGTACCTCATAAATATTTTTTGGCTATTAAAATGTTAAAACAATTGTAAAAACAGATAATGTGAGCCTGCATGTTAATAGCTTTATGGAACTTTATGATTCTAATACATAGGAAAATAGCTCTTCAAATCAAATTCTATTTGAGTTTTTTCCTAGAAAATTAAGTTCCCTATAGGTGAGTGTGAGGGAAAGTGCTCCATTGCATGGCTGACATATGCATTTATTTTTTTTTGCAAAAGTTCAAATTATTTCTATCCTCCTTATCTAGCTTGGCCAATGGTTCTATCAAATAATCTGAAAACAGGCAGATGGTGGAGAAACAGTCACAAATTTGCTAATTTGTTATATCTCTGCAGCATCACAAGAACAAGAACTCAAAGATTAGTGAGATTTTAATTCACAATCTTATGGTATATTTTACTACGAAAAATCTTAAGAAGGAGAAAGGGGTATAGTTTATGACCCATTCTTGCCACACCAGATTTTGTCTATCACTTCATTAACCGAATAGTTAAATTAGTGACAACCTCACTCTAAAACTGGTATGCCTCACACCGTGCTTTAAAAATTAGGTTTTTAAACATCTTAATACACATTAATTATTCTTGTTTGATAATTAAACTTGTATTTTCCAAAAGGAAATGCTCACAGGACTTTGTAGAAATAAAAGCACAGACAGATATTTTGAAATGCTCGCCAAATGCTTTTCAATTGTCACGATTTGAATTTATGAAAGGTCTTTGGGCTTAATAAACATGGGGAATTTTACAGAAGTCATTGGAGTGAACAGAGAAGGAAGATACCCTGTAGATATAAACCCAATTACTTAGTTTCAGAAAAATTAGCAAAATTTAAGTTGGTTTGTTTCCTGCTGAGCAGTTGTTTTTACTGGAACTCAAGAACATTCTCAGTATCTTTGAGTGGCAGGAGGTGACTGGTTGGTTTAGTACAACGTAATGGGATTGGTAGAACAGTAATAAATCTTTCGCAGTACTGGGGACTGAACTCAAGGTCTCTGCAAGGGGCTAAATCTCCGACCTATTTTTTAAATTTTGAGACAGTTCTGCTAAGTCACTAAGTTGTCCAAACTGTGATGCTACTGCCTCAGGCTGCTAGACGCTTGGTGCATTTTTAACTAGACCTTGTGCCAATCACTTGTGATGCTTTTTTTTCTTCTTTAAATGTCACAGTTGTCTTATGAAGGAATCTGTAGTTACAGTATGAAAATCGACACAGTGGAACTAAACTTCTCCAGTGTCTCATGGCTAGTTAATTGTGCAAGGAGTATTTGAACACACGTAGAATAACTTCAGACACAACTACCCTAGCTGGTCTTTAGCAAATTCAGCCATCGACAGATTGTCTTCTTTGAAGCTGACTGACTGTGAGAAACAAGAACTCCTTGTCTGCTTCTGCCTTTGTGTGCAAAATGAACACAGATGCCGACGTTACTTTTTAATTCTGTCATTTGAGGTCATATGTTACGGTAATTGTCCAAAGCAATTGCCCAGTTTTACTTAAGACTGAATAAGATGTCTTGAAGGTTCTACAAATCTAGTCTGCAATCATAAGACATTTGGGGGAAGAAACAAGGAAGCTATATGAATTCCTTCATGGCATCTTTTTTTCCTTAATATCCATTATCTTGAAAATTCTTATAAATGACAATGCAGCTTTTAGAGTGTTATCTATATATATTCAAAAGTTGGAAACAATAGTATGTAAAGGCATTGTTTAGGCTGTCTAGAGTATTGTTTAATATAAAAAATGTACTTAGTCTTGAGGTACCTTGTCCATGGACTATGGGTTTGGAATGGCTGATACAGAAATTTAGGTTGCAAGAAAATCAAGAGAAAATATAGTAAAGAGTAAGAGAGAACTTCAGCTTTGCAATATGTATTTAATGTCAAATTAACATCTGAGCTTCACTGGTGCCATTTAGCAAATAGTGACATTTAGTTGAAAATTAATTGGGAAGGTACATTGGTAGTTTCATCATTTGGAAACTGTATTAGTTTGCCAGGAATGCTGCCATAAAGTAGTATGGACTGCATGGTTTAAATAGCAGTTTTTTTCTTCCCAATCCTGCATGTAGGAGTTCAAAGTCACTGTGTCAACAGGGTACTTTGTAAATTAGCACATTCTCACTGTGTTCCTAAGTGGTTTTTCAGTGTATGGCCTTATTTTTCTTATAAAGAGATCATCCTATTACTGCTGATTCTAGTGACTTGAAAACATCTTACTTATCTCTATAAAGGACCCCTCTCCAATTACATTCACATTGTGTGAATTTTCAGAAAATTTATTTAATAGCAAAGATTTAAGGATGGAGACTTTACTGAATTAAGCACAACAATAATTATTTTGTTATGACATGTAAACTGTATTCAAGCTGTACCATTTTAACTTATCTCCCCCAAAATTGAATCCATATAAAAGAAGGGATCACAGAGTAACCCAAAAGGAAGATGAAAACATAAATACAACACCGTGATACTTAAAGCTAATAAAATTGTCAACAAAGTTGCAGCATACAAAATCAAGAGACAAAGATCAGTAGTATTCCTATACACCAACAACGATCACACTGAGAAAGAAATGAGGAAAACATACCATTCATAGAAATATCAAAATGATTAGGTACCAAAGGTTCTACATAACAAAGCAGGTGAAAGACCTCTATAAAAATTATATTAAAATATATTATTTAGAAAATCATATTAAATTATGTTATATTATTAAATTATATTAAATATATATTATTTAGAAAATAAGAGACTAAAGAAACACATCTTTTGATCCTGGGATAACCAGACTAAATGTTATCCTTATGCTCATTTTAGCAAACATCATATGTGTGTGTGTGTGTGTGTGTGTGTGTGTGTGTGTGTAGTGAAATGTCAAAGAAAATAGAGAAAAACAATTAATATTTATTTGGAATTAGAAGAGCCCCAAAATAACCAAAGCAATCCAGAACAAAGAGAAGAAAGGAGGCAACACCACCTTGGATTTCAAGTTATCAAAGATACAGTAGTAAACACATCATGATACTGACATAAAATACACATGCAGAACAGTGAAACAGAATAGAGCACAGAGACACACCCTGCACCTTTAGACCACTGATCTTCACAAAGGTGCCCTCAACCCACACTGGAGACAACAGACCCTCTTTCCAAATGGTGCGGCCAAAACTGGATATCCATATGCAGAAGAGTGAACCCAGACCAATCTGTACTAAAATAAAAACAAAATCATTCAAAGAACAACAAAAAAATTGAATCTATTGGAAGATAAAGTAGAAAGAACACTTGAAGGTACAGGAATAGCCAAAGATTTCCTGAACAGAACATCAGTTGTTCAAGAAATAGTATCAAGAACCAACAAACGGGATTATATTAAATTGAAAACCTATACAAGAGAGAAAGAGACAACCGTAAAGCATGAGCAGAAATTGCCAGTTACTATTCTGATCGAGGATTAATACTTAAAATATAGAACTAAAATCCAAGACCTCCAAAATGAGATGATCAGGGCAAGAACTGGGAAAATGAAAAGTCTAAACACTTCTCACAACAGGAAGGACAAATGACCAATATCTACATGAACAGATATTCAGAATCTTGGGCCTCTAAAGAAATGCACAAACAACTCTGGGGTCACCTCTCACCCACTAAGGGACTCTGAAAACAGCAAATGCTGCTCAAAGTGTGGGGAAGAGGATCTTTTTCACTCTGTCGGTGGCAGTACAATCATCATGGAGATCTATGTAGAGAGTAACGAGAAACTGAAAGGAAGAAGAGTTAGAGATTGTACTATGGTGATATACACATATGCGTGTTTAAAGTGGTGCAAGTCACACTAGCTAAACTATGGAAAAAGCTCAGATGCCCACCATTAAATCAGTGTCTAAAGAAAACAGATATTTGCATAGGAATAGTGGAGTATTACTTAGACATAAAGAGGGATACATTTGATTCATTTGTATGAAACTGGGTGTAGCTTGAAACCATTATGTCTAAAGAAAAAAATGAGACTCGGAATGTTAAATATTGCACAGTGTCTCTCATCTGAGAGACTCAAAACATAAGTAATTTAAACAGTACCCTAAAGGACAGTTGGTAAGAAGCTGGGAAGTGGACATCCTGGAAATGGAGAAGGAAGGGGATGTCGGGAAGGCAGGACAGGAGACAGTGTGGAGGAAAAGCAGATGAAGTTATGATATATATTTAGATAGATGATAGATAGATAGATAGATAGATAGATAGATAGATAGATAGATAGATA
>PVIC010038169.1:0-17726 GCA_004025085.1 Thryonomys swinderianus | reverse complement strand
TTTTATTTTCTTTCTGTATTATATTTACTCCTTCCCCTCATCACATTCCCACACCAAGTTTCCTATAGAAATTTCCCACTCTATAAAAGCTGTCCTACTTTCTAGAGCTCATTTGCATCTACAGGTGTTCATACCAAAGAGAAGATCCAGAAATTATCTATCTGTGATCTATTGATTTCACTTATTAGTATATCCTCCAGGTGTCTCCATTTGCACCTAAATGGATCGATCTTGTCATTCTTTATGGCAGAGTAATACTCCATTTTATTAAAAAACCACATCTTCTTTATCCACTCTCCAGTTGATGGACATTTGGGTTGTTTCCAAGATTGAGCTATCACAAACTGAGCTCCAGCCACAGATTCTTATGAGTACTGCTGACCAATTGTCCACCCTGCCCATTAGTGTGTTTGCATAATTATCAAAGTAGAAATTCAAATCAAAATAGAGCAAGGACAATTCCATTGGTTGTATCTACCCATGAGTTGCTTATTGGGAACGGAATGGGAGATTCATATCAGAACCCTACTGTGCATATTTCACTGTGTGTTGTACATGATTAGGCACACAATAGCTGTGTAACAAGACACTGTGGGAAGGGAAGTTGAATGCTATCAAAAATGAAGAAGATCCCACTCAGGGACTTGAGTCCCAGCATTTCCTCTCTCTGTATATTCTAGAGCAAGTTGATAGCTTTTCTTTCCTCAGCTGTGAGACACCATAAATCCTACTTACAGTGTTCCAGAGAAAAAATAAGATCACCCATGTAGAAAGGTTATCACTGAAGTTAGTGCACAATAATCCCTGTTCATTATCGGACACCAGAACTGTCATTACAGCCTGAGTCTGGGGAGGAACAGTATGCACACCCTTAGCTTCTCTGCAGAATTGAGCACAGAGCCAGTCCTTGCTGACCGCTGCATTTGGGGAGCACCACAGCCTTGTGGCAACAGGTGGAGCATAGCTTTGGAGCTCCACAGAGCCCTGTGCCAGTGCTGACTCTCAGGGGGGCGGGCTCTCTGGTCCTCTGTCTCCTCAGTGAGGGAGAATGTGGGTGGTGAAAGTTGTAGGAAGCAAATTAAGTGAGATATGTGGATGCACAGCTGCTAGGCTCAACCCTGCCCTTCCAATCTTAAGGCCCCTCCTAGGTGCAAGCCTGTCCCCACATGTTCATCACAGTCCTCTCATTCATCTCCTCAACCCATTCAGTGGAGCTTCCAAGATACCCTCAGACCTCAGATCTGGTGGCTTAGCCAGGGTCAAGCAGTACTCTGTGTAGTGTGTGTCACCAAGATCAAGTGAATGGCCAAAGTACAGTCGTCCAGGGTAACCATAAATGGCCAGCAACCCCCAAACACACCAGAGTCTTATTTCCTGTCAGACCGGAACTCGACTTCCCAGGCTGAAATTGCCATCTAGAATGTGCTCTGTGTTCTGGGTTCATGCTGAGCTTTTTACCTGCATTGTTCCAGCTCAGCCTCGGTGAGATCACGCAGGTAAATACTCTCATCCACTTTGTACAGGAGGGAAATTAAAACTTGCTGAAAGTGCAGAAAGAAATGAAGTAACGTGAGATGGATACATGGTGAGCGAGGGTCTTTAAATGAAGCCTGTCCCGTGAGGATTTTGGTCACAGTTCTGCCTTTCTGGAAGTATTTTGCAGCTGGGCCCCAAGAAGTACGGTGATCCGCTCAGAGTCTCAGACCTCATAGATACCAAAGCTAGGATACAAATGGTTACGTATATTTTCCTCATTGTACCAGCTGCCACCCCAGCCCCTTCGAACTAGTTCCTGCCAAGTGTCCCTTTCCTGAGCTCTAAACCCAGAGCCTGCTGTTCTCCTGGCACGTTGCTTGGTGGCTGGGATCCACGCCTGACTCATCCCAGTTCCTCTCCCTGGAGGCTGAGCTCCACAGCCCATCCTTGCTGCCCATGGGTAGTTCTTTCCAAAAAGTAACCAATCCCTACTTGATTCCAGAGAATTCAAGCAGGAATTCCCATTTCAGACACATCAACCTTTGAAACTAAGAGGCAGACTCGCCCATCTCCTTGGCCGTGATGTTAGAGCTTCCCTGTCCTACACTGATATGACTGAGGTCAAGACATGGGATGCCAATCTACCTTCTCTGAGTCCTACCTCCCGGCTCACTAGTGCGCACCAGCGATCCATAATGTCTGGTTTTAAGCCTGACCCACAACAAATTCATGCATTTTAAAAGTTATGTTTGTTCATCTGGAAGTACAAAAGCAACATGCTCATTAGATTATTTCCCACCATGATGACAAACCTGTCTTCGCACAGCAGGAGCGTAACAGGGAGCCTTTGTTATGTACAAATCACTGATCTCCCCCTCTCCCCAGGAAGTTCACGGTGCTACAACCAGGTCAGTTTGTAGACTCGAGCTGAGAGCTTTGACAAAAAGAAAGCAAACTAGCAAACAGAAGATCTAAACACTTCAAATCATTTCCTTAGAGAGGCTTTCGGCCACTTATTGGAGGAGCGAGTCATCTTCCTGTGAAAAGTGTTCCAAAGTGACTTCCGGTGAGTAATGACAGGGGTATCCGGAGCTGGGGCTGCCATCGTGTACGTGTTGAAGTCCATGGTACTATAACTTCCTTTCCCGAAAGCAGAGGTGCTGCCTGTCAAGGCTCAGAACTCAGGACTTTTGACCAGGTCACAGAACGACTGTAGCTTCTAAGAGGCACGTGCTGACAGTCTCTGCCAGCTCTCGGTCCCCAGTTTCCTGTGACTCACTGCAAGGCTACAGTGAGATATGTGGGTGCAATGGAAACTTTCTCTGTTCATCTCTGTGCTGGGGTCTGGAGTCTGAGATGGGAGGTTGTCCGGAGAGAGGTCTGCGGTGGTGGCGGACAGCTATCGTGTGTTCAAGACTTGCAAGGATTGTAGCACTGGAAAGGGCAAAAACACAAGCCAGCACTAATAGATCTGTGTGATGGGTGGGCCAGGTACAGTGGGCTGGACAGGATATACCAGGAGGCCTGGCAAAGAAAACAGTTGGTCCATACAGTAAGCTATTTATTATGTAACCCATTTCAGAGGAGGCAAAGAAGGAAAGGAACCCCTTATTCTGGAACAACCAATCATGCAGGACAAGCAAAGACTTGGTGTGCTAGCAATTTCCATCCTACCTTAGTTTGGTTCAACCACCGCATTCGAATGCCGCAGTGAGAGTTGCCTGTGAGAGGCATCATGTCTTCTACCTGTATTATGGGAGATTGGCCTCTAGCCAGTGAGCTGTCCAGATCACACCAGTGATCAGAGGCCTAGTGAGATTCGAAAACACATTTTTCACATGCCAAGGCCCGTGCTCTAAAGTACTTTAAATTTCTTTTTTTTCCTGATAAATTTTTATCAAAAGCCACCTGTGTTCAGCTTGGAACTGGTTACCCTTGTGGGTATTAAGTGAATGAAAGAAAAGGAGAGAGTAATAGTTCTAGAATTGCTGCTTCCTAATCACATGACCACAAGCAAGTGGCTAATAACCAGGTTAGCCTCAGTGCTTGATTCTGGGATCCCTGACAAGTTTATTCACAGAGGTGGTTTTGTGCCTTTTCCTGTATTAACGCCCCAAAAGTATAGTTTTCTCACTTGGTCACTGTTGTTTGGTTTCTTGTTCCTGTTGCAATCTACATACTGACCCTCCCATGGTGGTGCTGGGACAGAGGGACACATAAAGCACAGTCCCTGCCATCAGAGCTGTCAGGGTCTGTCCCGGGAGAAATGCCTCCAATGCTGTCGTGTGGCCCAGAGGAGAACATGGTTCTCACTTCACAGGGTTGCAAACATTCAGGGAGCTACAGTTGGTGAAGAACTGAGCTACAGACCCCATGGCATCTGTACCCAAGACCAGAGGAAGTGCGCCTCAACACCCGCGTTTCATTGTGCAACCATGGTCACTTGCTGGAATTGCACCTCAGGTCCTTCAGGCTTTTCCATTGCATAGTGAAATTTAGAATTTAACAGAGAATTTAGGCCTGGAGAAGAATTCTGAGGTCATTCTAATCTAATCCCTCATCTTACAAGTGAGAGGTGAGGGTTACAGGTAAGAGAAGGTAAACTAGCTCTTGACCCTTGTGTCTGAACTTCTGGGTCTCGCTAATCTTCCTCCCGGCTTTGTCTACTGCATTCATCCTCCAGAGCCTAATTCAACTGAGTACAATAGTGCAAGATTAGGACTCTGAATAAAATAAAACACAAAATGTCAGCAGAGCTGCTAAAGTCCAAGCCACCGTTGCAATCTGTTGCACATGAGTCTCTTTCATAAAATGCAGGTGCTGTGTTTGACTCTCCCTCAGTGTTTACATGTTGGGCCCTAGATTTCCTGACATGGCCACGGGACCCAGTGGGGGCTGCCTGGGTGCTGAGGAACAGCCCCTCCTGGATGAATTAATGCTACTGCCTGGGAGTGGGCTTGTTATGCTGGTGACAGTTCCTTATGAAGGACGAGTTTGGCCCCTCCTGCTCTCTCAGGCTCTCTTCCTGTTCCATTGTGGAAATTCATAACAAGAAGGCCATCTGCAGATGCCAGCTTTTTGATCGTAGTCTTGCTAGCCTTCAGAATCCTGGGCTAATATGTTTCTTGCTGCTACCATTACCCCATATGTGGTTTCCAGTGACAGCAGCACAAAACAGACTGAAAGAATAGTCTGTAGGAAAATGACTCACCCTGAGGCCTTCAGCATGCTGCGCCCCTCTCAGTCCTCGGTCAGACTCTTCATCTTTGAAATGAGAAGCTTAACTTAAACCCAGGAGAAGCTGCAGGTGGGCAGAAGGTCTGCTGCCACCCCCTGGGTCTTGGGGAAGGAGGGATCTTATGTAATAGGATCCACAGGTACTTATGTCTCCCAGTCACTAGCATAGGCATCTGTGAAATTATTTCCAGATCTCCACATTTCCCTGGACTTCCCTAGGAAGCACGAACATTTCCCCAGATCCCCGGCTCTTAGCAACCGGCATGGAAGAAGAGCCTGTTCTAAAACCCTTTTCAGTTGGGGGCCCTGGCAACTGAGGCTTCTTCTCTCTACTCTGATTCTTGTCTTTGTATCACTCCCAGCCTGGCCGAACCCTCCCCCAGCTCTTCCTCACTTGCTGCTGAAAACTTGCCCTAAGCCCACCCACTGGCTCCACCTAGCCCCACGGTTGCACTGCAGGAAAGCAAAAACCTGCCCGATGGTACCAAAGGCACTGAGAGCCAAGAGGTCTCCCAGGAGCAAGGCCTGCTTTGAGGAGGGGAGGAACTTTCCAGTACCTGTTGGTCCCAAATCTGCAACCTGCAGACATTTCCTGGGATCTCGGGAGCGGGGGTATCACTTCATTTTACAATGGATTAAGCAGAAAAAAATGTTCATGGTGAATAATTACCACTCACCTATCATGTGTCAAACAGCTTTGCACACTCCTACCTGGTTGATCTTCTCAATTACACTGTGAATTCCCATGTTACAGAGGAAAGAACCGAGGCTCTGAGGTGCAGGGCTTTCCGAGGTCCCCGAGCTAGTCCCACTCTTAGATTGAATCTGGATCCTCTGACTGGTTCCAACACACCAGGTTGTGAAACCTGGAAGAGTCTGGCAAGGTGCTCGGAGGCACACTGAGAACAACCTCGTGTCAAGGGAACAGAATGGCGGTAAGGGCTGTCTGGTTCTTCTTCCACCTACTTTATTGCACCCCTGACGCTGAAGTAGTTTATTTTCTATTGTGAATGTGGCTGCCACAGACTGCTGCATAGGAGGAGTTGCTTTGGGAATTAAAAGGTCAGGGAGAGTTCCATTGGGACCGACCTTTCAGCCATCCAGTCTAGCCCTGATAGTGTAAAGATGATAAGCTGAAGCAGAGACCTTGTGAAGGGCCCTCATCTAGAAAGCGAGCAGCTGAGTCAACCTCATCTAGTACCAAATCTTGTGTTCTTCATCTGCCAAGAAAGGAGGCAGTGGCTGCTATGTGTAAGTCTTTGGCTGAAGGTGATCGGAGACGAATCTTCAAAGAGCTCATGCTGACACGCACTCGGTAAGTGCTGCAGACCTGGGTCTTCATTGCACCTGAGTCTCTGCCTGTAAATAGGCTCAGCAGCTGCCCTTGCTGCATAGAGGAGTTTTTAAAACTCAAGATGCAGAAGAGTTTTGCACTTCTCACTTCATAGTCTCCTGGGGCTATCAGGTGACTCCCTGGGCGGACACCGTCAGTGTGAAGCCCCCAGCCTCTCCCCACAGTCTCTCAAATGGTGGATGGCTTTGAACCAGGAGAAAGGGGAGACGGGGGGAAAAAAATGAAACAAAAATGTGTGTCTGCATATGTGCATTACCTTTTTAGCCCCTCCTGGACCTTACTAGGATCTCACTTGAGACTGTGGATCTCTTCATACTGTGAGGAAGTCTATCAACTAGAAGAGTGCAGAGGGACTGGCTCCGGCTGTACTAGACTTGGTCAGAAGCAGGCGTTGCCAGCGAGAGGGCTTGTAGTTTGGGGAGAACCACTCACATGTCTGTCATCACTCTAGGTGATTTGTAAAAACATGCCTCAAACTTGGTCTGCACCTCAGACAAGAAAGGGGCGGTGCTATTCTTGGTTTGCTGGTCTCACCTCTTGTACCTCCCAGCCGCCCCTCTCCAGGATGGAAACCAGCCTTCCCCATTTATTTACCTTCTGTTACTTCTTCTAGCCACCAACTATCCCACCTACTTTTTATAGGCTGTATGATCAGGAGGACTGAGTGGGAGGTGAGGAAGTAGAAACAGGTTGTATAGACAAATACTGCAAGGAATTGGCTGGGAAAAGATGGAGAAAGGAAGGATTAGCCTAAAAACTGGAATGAGAAGGTGTTGTTGTTGTTGTTGTTGTTGTTGGAGGGATTGTCTTTGCTCTAAGGTGTAAGAGACAGGAACCTATTTAAGCGCTTTGAGGATGGAGGAAGAAGCTGGAGGGGTGCGAGCTGAGTCACCTGTGACAGGCCCCTAAGAAGCCAGAGGGGAGGGTCTCAAGCTCTGGGGAGCAGGCGGCTCTTAGCAGGAGGAACTTCTCTGCTGTCATGGCTGGAGGGGAAGGAGGTAGAGGAGGAGCAAAGGTGAGAGCCGTCTGCCCAGTTTCTTGGACACATGGGGTCTCCAATTCTCCAAGGCCAGCGTTGTCCTAGAAGGGACCAGCATCCTTGTGCCAAGGCTGTCCTTGGTGTCCCACACTGACATCCTCAATTCCTGAAAGGGGGACATTTCCAACTGCCATTTTATGGATGTGCAAACCAAGTCCATAGAGGATATGAAACTGCCCTGGTTATACAACTAGTGTCATTAATAAAATAACGCTGACCCAAACGCAGCCCTAACTATGCGTCAGACTCTACTTTTAGGATGTTACATTCAATAGCTTACCTAGCTCTGTGAGGAAGGGGCTATTGCATCTCTGACTTTATGCATAAAGACTATTATTTACCCAAAGTCAGACAGCTTCAAAACAGAGCCAGCATTTAATCCCAGGCAGTACAGTTTTCAGGTCAGTACCAAACCCATCTCTTTCAGGAAGCAAAATGATAGAGATTAAAATTAAACCCTCCTTTGTCTGACATCAAAGGCCACATTTAAAATGGATAAAAGCAAATCAGACTTTAAGATCAAACACCCTAAACCAAGATCCAGTTAGGATGTCAGGACAAATAACAGAACCCCAAGTGCCCCTCCATAGACTTTTTGCTTCTCAGCCTTTTGGCTAAGATCAAGTGTAGACTCCTCTCCTTGCCTCATTGGCCAAGGCCAAGCCCCAGAGCTCTCTCAGCTCCCTGAGCACTGAGAGGGCTCTACAGTGACCTCTGCAGGGTGACAGGTTGGCCAGTCCATGGCACCTACCACAGCCACACAGGACCAATGTTGCTTCAGCTGAGTATCTACCCACTGTGTCAGGAAGCCATTGACTGACCACCCCCTCTGACTGTACCCACAGGAGGCACCAAGAAACAAAGCACCTGCTTCTCATTATTTCAAGAGCTTACAAGTGGGAGCTTGGAAGAGATTATGGAAGCAGACCAGTCACTGTGATACGTGCCCATGCCTCATAATGGGCTGTGTACCAAGGTTGGTGGGAATGGGGAAACCAGAGCATATCTCGGGGAAGGAACAAGAGAAACGTTTTGCCCAAAAGCCACCATTTCTAAGAAAATAAATTATCCAGACGAACACAGGAGGTGAGGAAGTCACCTGACTCAGGAAGTCACCTGACTCTGTCCAACTTGTGCAGAGCTGGCGAATGTGGCAAAGGGGCTGGCTGTGGGGGCCTGTCCTGTACAGTGTGGCTGTAGCAGAACTGCACACCTTGTGTGAGTAATTCATCTCAAACCCTCACCTCCCATCTTGGGGAACTGCTCTAGCCCTAGTTGTCATTCACAAATAAGACAAAGGAGGCTCCTTATGAATCAGTGAAAAGCTGGGTGAATGAATCTGTGAGGTGAATGCACAATGAAATCCTGACATTGAGTCCCCTGAATGGACCTGGAGGACATCATAGGAAGGGAAAGAAGCCAGGCACAGGAAGACACTCACCTTGCAACTGCACTCACGGGGGCTAAGAAGCTGATCTCATGGAATGAGAGGGAACTGTGGAGGCCAGAGGCTGGGAGAACAAAGACTGGAAAGGTGGGGAAGGTGAACCTGGGGTCAGGAGCAGGAATATATTCTGATGAGCTGTTGCATAGCAGGGTGACTGTGGCTACTAACATGCTTCGAAACAGTTAGAAGAGAGGATTTGGAATGTTCTTACCACAAATAAACCACAACCACTTACAGTGATGCTGTGCTGGTTTGATCATTGCACACAGTGTTTACATGCATTGAAACATATTGTTCTCCTTAACTATGATATGATTATGTATCAGTCAAAAACAAGGCCAGAAGCATATGGAGGCTCAGCAGAACCACCAACCTCCCATCCTCAACGGAAGAAGAAGCAGAGCCAGGGGCCTGTGCTTCGAACCACACTGGCCTGCCGTGAGGACCCCGCTCCCCATGGTATTGCAACATAACAACTGCCTTTGTACTCCTGCCAAAGGTGTCATACCCCATTATGCAACTGCCCCAAAAGCCTGTTTGTTATGGTGACAAAGGCAATGTCTTTCCAGAAACTATGTAATGAGAGCTATAATATAATGTAATATAATATAATATATAAAATCTATTTTCATCTCACTCATTATAAAGGCCTGCTTCCCACCCAAATAAATAATGATGCTGTAGCTTTCTGCATCCAGCTGCAGGAAGATGCCTGGTTGTATTTTCTCTGTGGTGGAAGAATGAGCTGTGGCACTAATAACAGTAACTGCTTTTCAGTTGTTTCAGCAGAGTAAATAAGACTCCTTTGTGATGAGCAGCAAGTCAGTTTCCTACAGAGCTGTCAGATCTGAAGGGGTGGAAGGGGACAGGGACAAGAAGGCAGGGAGAGTGGGTCAGTGGCTCGGCTCTTACCCAGCTGTGCTCTCTCTCCAAGGACGTGCTCCGAAGGCGCTGGGGTAGAAAAGATAATTTTTCCTCATCCTGGCCTGGAGGCAGGAAGGGAGTCCCATTGTTAACAATGCTAAGACTTCCAGATTTAGGCATCAGCTCCTTTCCCACACACTTACGCTACAACTACTCTAAAGTTTATGCATGTTTGTTCACGGATTAAATATTTACTGCACAACAGTTGCATTCCAGGCTCTAGCAGTGCTTGACGGGAGCAGGGAAACCCACACAGTGCTCACCTCCAGGGTGTGTGCAGTCTGACAGTGACTGGGACACACTCACACCATCTTCTGTGACTCCTGTGACAAAAATCGATGTTCTGGAAATAAAAGTGGTAGATTTATAGTTTCTTCACTCTTTTGGCAAATAGGAGAGAAAAGGCATTTTGCCCCATCGTCGGCTACAGCTAGAAACCAAAGTTAGTAAAAGATTAACCAGAAACAAAGACCAAAAAAAGCTAGTTATATTTGTAAAGTTTTGGCAGATTTATGGTAGGAAGCAAATAAGATCCCCAAGTCAGGAGACTGGTGAGAGTTAATTCACAAAGGCCGGGTTTCCAGGGTGGAGGTAGGATGTGGAGACTGGCTGTGTGGAACCCCAGGGCCGCGGCAGGCCAGGAAGGGAGGGACTTGGCTGCAGTAACTGGGAAGGACTCTTGGGTCGAGAAGATCACCCCGGAAGGAGTCATGATGTGACTGACAATCGAAGGCCACAGCCCGACCAGGAGACCAAGGAAGGAAGGTATCAGCAAGGAACACCTTGTCCTCACCCTTTCCTACTACAACTTTTCTCATCTTGGGAATTAGAAGGCTTCCTGGACGAAGTGATGCATGAGTTGGATCTTGATAGGTGAGGAGGGAATGAAAAATTATTTTCAAGAAGGAAAAAAACAGAGTTAAAGCAAGAAGATGAGACATAGGTTGAAAGCAGATCCTAAGAGACTTGATACGTCGTGAATAAAAGTTTGTTTTTCCTAGCAGGGCACAGGGAGGTGGTGGAATGATTTAAAACCAGATGAGTAACATGACCATATTTGCTTTTATAGAAGATCCATAGGATGGAGGATGGAGAATAGATTGGAGAGGGATAGATATTGGAGAAGACAATGGCTGATATAGTAAGTCAGGTAAAAGTGTATAACCTTGAATGAGACCATAATCACAGAGAAGAACGTAGGAAGTGGTATGGAATTAATTGGCCAATTAGATGGAAGAGAGGTCTATAAGAAAGGAAAGCAGCAGGCTGATTCTCAGGATTCTGGCTAGGGTGACTGTGCAGAGCACCATTTGCCGGGATTAGAAACAAGGGAAGAGGAACAGGTTTGGAAGAACAAAAGCTTTGCTCTAAGGCATAAGGAGTACCATGTATCTACAGGAAACCCAAGTGGACTTGCTGTGGGTTACCTGGTTTGACTCGGGTTTGGGAGAGAGACAGCTGGGCTGTAAAGGAGGATGGAACACCGGAGAAAAGTGGAATCAAGGCCCTAGTGATGCAGAGGGAAACCAGGAGGAATACAGGAGGGAGAAAGGTGGGCTTAGTGCTAGGTGGCCCTGCACCCATCTATCTACAGGATGACATAGCAGCGCTCCTTGCACCCTATGGTGGGAGCACTGAAAGAAGAAATGCTGCTAACGTGACACGAGCAGACCTTGCAGAAGCAGAGAAAAGCACAGGGGTTAAGAACCATAGTTTTATATTGCATTCCAAGGACAAATACACCTGCTTTATGCTGAATGAACAACATGATATCATGTTGATGCTTCTTCATTTCTTTGTAGATCTTCCTCTCCTTGCTGCGTGCACTGTCAGGGAATAGGAACTACAGCCCATACCTGTCATTATTTAGTATTTCCCTAAACCCATAGCACATAACAAGTATCCACTAAAAATACAAATATGGCTCATTGACTGTCTAATGGAAAAAATACTATTTTTTAAAGAAAGGCTTCAGATTCGGTACGTAGTCCCTTTGCTCCAGCTCCCCTTTAAAGCCAACAAAGCACTCACTTGCTCTGTATCCTGTCTTCTTGCACTGGAAAAGAGTCATTAATGTGTTTTCCCTGTTGGAGAGCGGTGGTCCAGAGATTAGTACACTTAGAATCCCTCGGAAATACTTGAGTTAGAAATGAGCTGTATTGTTGTCCTGTTTTAATTAACTTGAAAATCATCCTATATTGTTCAAATGGCAATTGACTCATCCACAGTGGGCATTTAGAAGTGATAAATGGAAAATCTGAGGATTTTCTCATTAATTAATTTGGCTGTGAAAATAAGCACTGGCCCACATTCCCAGGGAAGCAAAAACAGACTAAAAGATACCCAAGACACTGGGCCTGGTGAGGAACAGGATAATACTGCTCTGAGTAGAGGCTCACACTTTGGGGGGGGGGGATAAAGAAATAGTTTCATGTATGTAATATGTAATGCATTATTTCCTTATTTTCTACAATAAGCACACACTATTTTACAATAAAAAACTTTAATTTGAAAAACTTCAAAATAAAAATGTTCAACATACATAGGCATCATGTAAATACAATGTGTATTTACAACAGTAAGTGTAATCGTAGAGATTAGAATCAATGTTTGTTTTTCTCTTTATCTGTTTGAGACTGATTCATTAAGACTCAATGATGTTATTTTCTGCTTTATTCTGTTGCCTAATAAACCAGGAGCCTTTAGCTGCAAGCAACAAAAAGAATTCACAAGGAGAGCAGGGAGCAAGCCAGGGATTGTCCCAGGGGTCCCAGGGACAGCACTCAGCCTCCTTTTTGTACAGCTGTGAGTCTACCCCACCCCAGGCTCCTCCCACTTAGGAAAGGAAGGTCTGGTCCGCCCCTTGATGGCCATGTTTCTGCTTATGGCTGGGGCATAACGGGACAGCTTACTAACTCTCTCAACCAGATAATGTCCAAAGGATCTCGGTCATTCACCAAAGGGGGTGTCATTCTGAATCCCAAAGGAAATGGAACAGTTGCTAAAGAAGCATAAATAACAGAGGTCTGTCATATGAGGAAGAATTTTTCCCTGAAATTTTTATTAGGCATAATTTATGAACAAGCAATAAAATTTCAGCCTGATCGCTCATCCCTCTGCCAAACTGCTTCGTGAGACAATCCTTTCTTTCTCTGTGTGTCCATTCCACTTCATTCCATCTGTGTCCAAAGAGGGGCCAACATGGTGGTGGACCATGTAAGATTGGAGGATCGGTTGAGAAAGTTGGGGAAATGAACTAGATTTGGAGGACAAGGAGCAGGTTCAGGGTGAAATGAGCCATCCTCAGCATAACTGCAAAGGGCAGCTTGGTGGGCAAAGGATGGAGAACTGTTCTTTCTGTTTCCTGGAGGCCACAGTTAGAACCAGTGGTAGAAGTTCAAGGGAGGTGCTTGGTATCTCAACGAGTGAAGAATTTTTAAAGGATCAGATTTACCTCTCTCTGGAAAGTTGGGAGTCCCTATTTCAAAGCAGGGCCAAAGGTCAGGTTACATGATCTCTCTCTGAACCCTGAGAGTCTGTGGGCCTATGTTTGCAACTCTCATACACATCCTGCTGAGAGAGATTTCTGGCCTGTTGCAGCTACTTGGTCATATCCTGTCTGGGCCTGGGCCTCTCCTTTTCCATTAGTTTGCTTGCAAACCTGTGTTTGGGGAAGGAGTCCCAAGCACGACTCACTGCAGGAGAATGTGGGGATTTCCTTGACTGAGTCTAGCAAGCATAAGAGGCAGGAAAAAGCATGAGCAGGTTAGAAACTAGAATTCTTGAGATTGAATTCCAGCTCAGTCACTTACCCTGTGGGATTGAGATAAGTCCACTTGAGTTTTATGATTTTACTTACAAATTAAAAGTAGATGCTGATAACAACAATAAATAGCTTACAGAGCTCATTTTTTTTATGTACTCATATCTGGTGTTCACTAAGCCTTGTTAATGTGCTATATTATTTATGTGCATCATTTCACCTCATCTTTCTGACAATCCCATGATTAGAAGACTCCATGATTCCTACTTGACAGACTGAGAAAACTGAGGCTTAGAGAGGTAAGAGTATTGGCCTAGATGATGGACTCCCATCAAAATCAACCTTTCCCATAAGCTGACAGTGTCACAGTGCCAGCCCACTATGGTCTTAATTACACAAGCCGGTACCTATCCTACTGGACCTAGCAGAGGTTCCTTATGTGATCAGGACTCAGGAAACATTAATTCTCCTCCTCTTGTTGTCCTTGTGACTCTAACTCTCTAAAACATTCATTTTTTATGTGTTGGGTCCATTTGCTTTCATCCTCAAGCTGGCGCCAAGATAGTGAAAGCAGGTCCAGGTGCTGCCCTGTGACTTCTAGTTCTCTTTCAGGAGCAAAAGCACTTTTCCCAGAAGCCACCTTTAACATTTTACTTAGCACGGTTAAGCCACGCTCTCATTCTAAGCTGGTCACTTGAGAAAGCAGATGGACGCCATTAACTTGGGGGTCAGCAGAACACGCTTGGCTTCCTTAAGTCCACTTTTTACTCAGAAGGAATAAGGAGATTCTGGGTACTGGGTGGGTGACCTAATATCTCTGCTTCCCCTGTTATCCTGATGAGAAAGCTAAGGTGCAGAGGGGTTAATTAATATGCTCAGAGTCCGAGGCCAGGGGCAGAGACTTAGGAACAGAAGCGCATAGTGAGAGTATCAGCAGGGAGAAACTATGGACCAAGACAAGGCAGGGGAGGGTTGAGAACTGTGGCTTACCTTGTTACCTATGCAGTAGGCAGGTCTCCAACAGCACTGATGACTACATTCACCTTGAAAGATTTTGATTTTCTGGGGTTCAAGGCAGGCTGGACATTGAGATTTTTTTCAAAGTACCACAGGTTGGGCCGGAGGGTTAGCTCAGTGGTTCCGGCACCTGCCTCACAAGCACAAGGTCCTGAGTTCGATCCCTGGTAACCACATACAATGCTGGGTGTGGAGACTCATGCCCACCAGCCATCAATACCACATACCACAGTGCCGGGCGTGGTGGCTCACACTGGTAATCCCAGCACTAGGGAGGCAGAGACAGGAGGATTGCTGAGTTCGAGGCTTGCCTGGACTACATAGTGAGCTCAGGGCCAGCCCAACTACAAAGTGAGACTCTGTCTCAAAAAAAACAAAAACAAAGTACCATGGGTTATTTCAACATGCCCACCAAGATCAGAACCGCAGGCTCAGGAAGTGAGCTGTTGGAATGTGGAGGAGGCCAGAGGGAAACAGTGTGAACAGGGAGACAGGAGCCTATCACCTCCTTTCATATCTGGATAATGGCTTCCAGTTTCGGAGCCTGTCATGTTTGGGGCAGGATGACATCTGCTTAAACAGAGTCACAGATACTTCTTCCCAACATGCTCGCACCATCGCCAAAAAGTAACGGCACCTCTATGTTACAGAGGAGGAAACCAGGACCCTCAGCCATGCTTTCCACATCCCACCCATCAGCCAAAGCAGTCAGTAGGTGGGAAAACAAAACTGTGTGGTGAGAACAGGGACAGCTAAACGGCCCTGGAAAGCCAGCGGCAGGCACCTCCTCCCACCGCACCCCATTTCTGTCCTCTGAGGCCTCTCCTGCATCCTACTCGGCCTGGGCCCACCCCAATCCAGGCTCCTAGGAGAGAGGAGGAAAGATGTGAATCTTTCTCACTGAGGCAGGAGCAAGAGCCAGGACCTGTGTCCATCTCTGAGACATCACAGGGGTGGGTCAGCACCCTGAGCTTGTGAGCTGGGAGCCGTGGTGTCAGCCTGGTCTCTGTGCCTCTGTTGTGGTGTAACTCTGACCAAGGCCTGGCTAGCCACAGTTTCCTCATCTGTAGCATGGAGAGGTTGGACTAGAGTTTACAGGTCTCACAGTTTTTGGCCGTTAGGTTCAGGTAGATGAGGTGCAAGAAGGGAACAGCGGGCATGGAGGAGCCACCCAGCAAGGCCCCCCCATCACCTCGGAGATGGGAGGCTCCACACTGTGAGACCTTCTGGCTTGGCCTTCAAAGGCACTAGTTTGGTGTTAATAACAGTCACAAACTTGATTAGGATACACAAAATAGCACTGTGCTCTGGGTTCGGCCTGTAGGTGCTTCTTGGGATCTGTAGGCTAAATGGTCTGTCAGGCCCTTATTCTGTGGTTTCTATATAGGGATGATGTGCATGTACCAACATCCCATGACAGAAGTGATCATTATGTACTGCAAACATGCACTAACAAAAAATAATAAGTTAAATGGAGGGAACATCTGACCTAATACTGTAGAGTACTAATAAGCATTTCAGTGCTAACTGAATTCTCCTCAGGAAAGAAATCTAAATGGCATTGTCTTTGTAATGAAATCCTAGTACTTTGGTATCCATTTATATCTGGGGCTCCAGAGAAAATGTAACCCCTTCCCAAATCTGACAATCCCCACTGGAAAGCTGCAGACCGCCCACTTTTTAGAGAAACAGCGCCCTCTGGTGGAATACTGTTGCAAGGGAACACCTTGGTGCTGAGCAAATTTAATACTTGGAAAAGAGTGGATTTTGTTTGTTTTCACTTGAAATAGATTTAATGAAGAATAACACATAAAGCCTACATGCATATTTATGGGAGGCTTGATGTATGTTAGGCAGAAATTGGGCTTTCACGTATCCATTTTGGAGTAATTACTCTTAATCTACATAAAGAAGCCCAGGATTACAGCAAAGGAGAAAACATTTGTTATGTCACCTGACAGCAATCTGGACTGCCCAGACAAGGAGAGGAAGTTGGAGTCTAGGCCCAGACAGTGTTCTAGGGAGTCAGATTCTTCACAATAATGTAACTCAAGCATGTATGTATTTATGTATGTATGTGTGTATTTGTGTGTGTGTATGTGTGTGTGTGTGTGTTTTTAAACAGCGTCCTGCTTTGTAGTTCAGGTTGGCCCTGAGCTCACTATGTAGGCAAACCTGGAGCTCATCAATCCTCCTGCTTCTGCCTCTCTAGTGCTGGGGTTCCAGGTGTGAGTCATCACGCCTGGTATTGTTGTATGTGGTTACTGGGGATCGAACCAGGGACGTTGAGCTTGCTAGCCAAGCACCACTGAGCTAAATCTGTGGCCCAGGTTTATATGTTTAAATAATCACTTTCACTGCATCTTTTTAATAAACCCTCCCACTAACTCTCCAAGGCTGTTATTACTGTTTCCAGTGGACAGATCAGGAAGGTGAAGCCCAGAGTGCAAGTGAATAGGCCAAGGCTCCTTAATTAATAGAGACAAGCAAATGCAGCTTCTTTCTGAGCCTCAGTTTCCCTACCTGTGAAACACAGATAAAGATAGCATCAGTGTTCGCAGCAAGGACTGAATGAGAAACATACATGAGGCACGTGGTGTGACAATTGGCCCTGTGTGAGCCTGGTGCCCAATGGAGGTTACAACCATCCCAGTGAGCAGAGTCCAGGATTTGCGAATCCTGATCCTGCACCTTTTCACCATGTGGATCAGCATGGCAGTGGTCAAAGGAGAAGCTGGGACTAGTCATGGTAAGCCCCAAGGCCTGAGGCTCTGGTCTAGAGTGTTTGAAGATCTGTGGCTCTGCCAATAACTGATCTTGGGTTGCACCATAAAAATGGGTTTATGGAAGTTTCAGTCCATGGTTGGCTGGCTACAAGGCAGGGTGTCATGGCAAGGGGGCATGGCAGAGGAGAAACAGTCCATGGCAAGCAGAACACAGCAGAACAGTGAAGTAGTGAAGCAGCAGCAGCAGCTTGCCTCTGCCTTTTATCTGTTCCAGGTTTACTCGCTCTTTGGGTGATGCCGTCCCATTATCCACATCCAGAACTATGTCAAACCCGTCAGTGGACCCATTTAGTAATCACACAGCCTTAGTCCCAGCATCGGAGCACACATCTGAGACCCAGGCACTTCTGAGAAGCCCCACCTGTGACCGCCCTAGGCTTTGGGGAGATGTCTAGACACAAGTCATAACCAAGGGGAAAACAAACCGGACGACATGGGGAGGGGTGGTGAGTGAAAGAGGAGGGGTGATTGGAAAAGACATGGAGGAAGGCCCAGAGATCAGGGGGTGCCCTGGATAGCGCACAGAAGACAAAACAGCTGAAACCAGACAGGGTGCTCGGGGGACTCACCTCAGGGCAGGTGCAGATTCCAGGTCCCTGAGGTAAGGACTCAGTGAAGTAAGATAAATGTTTGCAGAGCTTGGGACATGAGCGGCCTAGTGAAGGACAGCTCTGCCATCTTAT
>PVIC010038168.1:0-17726 GCA_004025085.1 Thryonomys swinderianus | reverse complement strand
AGAGGGACACTGGGGCCTGGGATGTACACTTAGCACGGACACAGAGGAAGGTGGTCATGTAGGGAGACTGCCGGGCGGAGCGCAGGACTCGGGGCGTGAGAGAGGAGGGAAAGCCACCAAGGGGGTTAGTATGGAGCCGGTGCAGGTGCCTAGGTGCCATGGTGGTCATGGGCAACTCGAGGAAGAGCTGATGCTGAAACCTTATAGTTATCAGAGGCACAACTGAAAATAAAGTAAAAAGGAGACCCAAACTGTCTTAGGGTGTTCAAGTTGCTATAACAAAACAGATGGGACTGGGCAATGTATAAACAGCAAAAATGTATTACTCCTAGTTCTGGAAGCTGAGAAGTCCAAGATTTAGGCTTTGGTAGATTTCATTTTTGGTGAAGTCTTCCTGCTATAAAAAGGATCCCTTCCAGCTGTATCCTCATCTGGTAGAAAAGGCCAGAGAACTCCCTAGGGACTCTTGAGTAAAGGCTCCAATCTGTTTCATGAGACTCTACCTCCTGACTAGAAGACCTCCCCAAGGCCTCTCCTCCTCAGCACTTTCAAGAGCAATTTGAGGAGCTGACAGTTAAACCCAAGACCTGAATCAAGGGAAACCACCTTGAAGCTTAATGAGGAGAAATTGACTTCTCTAAAGGAAGAGCAGTAAGAAGGATCTAAAGCAGCAGTGAGTTTTCTTCTTTTAGGAGCTGAGAGAGGGACATCCAAGGCTGGAGAAATTAGCAATGAACTAAATGCCTATATTCATCTGGAATTCATTATGTTGATATCCTAATCTCCAAGATGATGGTTTTAGCAGGGGTGGTCTTTGGAATGTGAATAGGTCATTACTGCAGAACCCTCATGAATGGGATTAGTGCCCTGTCTGTCTTGGAGAGCTCTCTGCCACTTCCAGCATGTAAAGATTCAGCTGCAAGACGGCTGTCTCAATCAGGAAGCAGCCGACACCAGCATTAAATCCTCCTGATCTTGGGCTTCCTAAACTCCACAACTGTGAAAATAGTTTTCTCTTGTTTATAAGAAACTCAGCTTGTGATATTGTGTTATTGTAGCCCAAACAGACTAAGGCCTTGCCAAAGCACAAAATAAATCAAAGCTGAGAGTACTAAGAACAAAGGCCAAGAACTAAGACCAAGCACATCCTCAACACGGTTTTGCTGCTCATCAGCTATGGATTTTTAGTGACAGCATGAATTAGCTTGCTTAAGACACAGCTGATACAATCATTATGTTTCCTTCTCCTTACATAAGAAAAATCTGAAAATAAAGCCTCTGTTAGTTAGAACACATAATCATTTCTTATTTTAAGGGAAAATATGAGCAACTAGCAGGAAATTATTTCAATCTGCTTTTTGGTTAAATGAGCAGGAGGGAACAGAAGTGTGAACTTATCTTTGGAAAAAGAAGCCCTTGGTAAATAGCTCGCTTCATTAGGATGACAGTGACCAAGTGCTTCCACCCTAGCAGGAGGTGGCCTAAATTGGCAATACTGATGGGTCAGGAAAAGAGAACCTGTCAAAAGTTGAACTTCTAAGCAGAGAGGTAGAAACAGACAGTAACATTAGAGCCATAAAAGGACAGCTGAAGGAACTGGCCCAGGTTCCTTGGAATGGTGTCACATGGGAGTCAGAGTTGGTACTATTTCCTTAATGAAGTAGTGAACTAGTAAGTTTGTCTGAGGACATCATTTTAGGGACCTGATCACTATTTTAGTTCTTAATGTTCACAAGAGACCCTCGTCAATCGTTGTTTCCTATTTTTTTCTAGAAATCTTTCAAATTGAACTAGCACTATTAAGGTTTTCTGGAAGTTTAAAAATTAACACAACTTGAATCGAATATAACTCCCCCCTCAGGAGTAGCAGCTGGATTAACAATACTCAAAGAGTGCACATTTAGTAAGGTACACGCCAACAACAAAGGGTAGAAAATTTGGCTCCTGTTCATTAGGTTGCATTCTGGTTTTATTTTCTGTTTTAGAGGCAGGGTTTTACTAAGTAGTTCAGGCTGGCCTTGAACTCATTACGTAGACCTGGCTGGCTTCCAACTGTCATCTGTTTTTCTGCCTCAGTCTCCAGTGTGTTGGGTTTGCAGGAGTGTACCATCACACTAAGCAACCAGGTGGCATTCTAATCAGATTATAATGACCATATTGTGCCACTTCATATGTATTTTCCATAGTATACTGTATTTCTGAAACAGAAGATCCTAGTTAGTCTCTGAAGTAAATTCTTGTTCTTTACAAGTTCTCTTATACTAAGGAGGAAAAAAATTCCAAAAAGCATTGGGTTCAGACCTCTCCAGAAAGGAGGCAACTGTGATATATGGAAAAAAATAGAAATAAAACACATTATGGGTTTTCATATAGCTTTTTAGCTCTAGAAGATAACTTTTTTTTTTTTTTGAGACAGAGTCTCGCTTTGTAGTTCAGGCTGGCCCTGAGCTCACCATGTAACCAAGTAAGCCTTGAACTCAGCAATGTTCCTGCCTCTTCCTCCCAAGTGCTGGGATTACAGGCGTGAACCACCATGCCCAGCACTGTGGTATGTGGTACTGATTGCTGGTGGTCATGAGTCACCACACCCAGCATTGTTCTATGTGGTTACTGGGATCAACTCAGGACCTTGACTTTGGGAGGCAGGCGGCAGGCGAGGCAGGCCCTGGAACCACTGAGCTAAATCTCCGGCCCTAGAAGATAACTTCTTAACCTTAGCTCTATGGACATTTGGGGTAGGATAATTCTTGCTTGTGAGAGCCTGACCATGCTATTCAAGGAGGGTGTTTATCATTATCTCTGGCCTCTAGCCACTAGAGGTCAATAGCACCTGCACCCATTTTGTCATACAAAATAGTCATTATCAAACGTTCCTTCAGGGGCCAAAGATTTAGTTCAGTGGTTCCGGAGCCTGCCTCACAAGCGCAAGGTCCTGAGTTGGATCCCCGATCACTGGTAACCACATACAATGCTGGGTGTGGTGACTCACGCCCACCAGCAATCAATACCACAAACCACAGTGCCGGGTGTGGTGGCTCACGCCTGTAATCCCAACACTGAGGAGGCAGAGACAGGAGGATTGCTGAGTTCGAGGCTTACCTGGGCTACATAGTGAGCACAGGGCCAGCCTGAACTACAAAGCGAGGCCCTCTCTCAAAAAAAAAAAAAAAATGTTCCTTCAGGCCTGAATCGCTGCCTCTGTTAAAAATCACTGGCCTGCCGAGTGTGGTAGCTCACGCCTGTAATCCTAGCACTTGGGAGGCAGAGGCAGGCGGATTGCTGAGTTCGAAGCTTGCCTAGGCTACATAGTGAGCTCAGGGCAAGCCCGAACTACAAAAAGTGAAACCCTGTCTCAAAAAAAAAAAAAAAATCACTGGTCTGCACACTTAGAAGAGCTGCATGTCTATACTGCTGGGAAACCTTTGCAAAAGCCACACCCAAACAAAACCACAAGGACAAGAAAATTAAAAACTAAGTCTAAGATCTTGACTTCAAGCTTGGGCAACTACCAAAGGAAATAGGCTATTTCCTCCACCACAGTAAGGCCGAGGAGGGTCTGTTTCCTGGAAATAAGAGGATGACCAGGACATATACAGGAGACTTTGCTGGGTGATAAAACAGCTATGTTAGTCATTATCAGACACATTTTTAGTGGTGCGGCAAGATGTAGAAGGTCATTGGTAATAACTTCTGTTGATTAACATTTCTCCCAGATTTCCTGTTGGCTTTGTTTCTAATCATCTGTGTGCTTCTAAATAGCAGAGAGCTAGACCATTTTGAACTGATAAATGTGGGCTCTGCTCATTGTTCCGGTGTGTCACAACAGGTCCACTTAACAGGAAGCCTGCTGATATTTATGAGGGGCTTGCCAAGAAGACTTAGTGCTAGACTCTGGAAGAAAATCATCAGTGATCGTCAGTGTCTGTGTGAGACAAACTGCCCATGTTCCTTGTAAGAGACCACATGCACATTGTGTGACAATTGTGAACTCAGGAGTCTTAGCAAAGCTGATATTCTACCCAAATCTTACAGGGGGCTGCCTAATTCTGAGTTTTAATCCATAGTGGTGAATTCAGCAGATATACTTACAAGTGTGTGCATCTTACAGGAGGCAAGCTGTGCAAGTCTTTACTTCTACTAACCAATTAAAAACTGACAATAATTGATTAAAATTTTGGTTCCTAAAAATTCTATCACATTTGTTTTGTTAAAAACAAAGACTGTCACTGAAAATTAAACTGACTTCATATTTAAAACCAGTTCTGGGGCTCAGGGGTTGGGAAATCAGCAAGGAAACGAACTCTTGTGAAAACCCTACTTCCACATGGCACTAATAGTCTTGCATCTTGCTATTGTGATGGGACAAATGGCACTGAGTTTAGGAGGCATTTGTGGACAGATTGAGATGTATTAGTTTTACAAGATGCCAGTATAATGTCTCCCCATAAAATGCTTTTTGAGGCTGGGCATGGTGATGCTCACCTGTAATCCCAGCACTTGGGAGGTTGAGGAAGGAGGATCACCATGAGTTTGAGGCCAGCCTAGGCTATATCGTGAGTTTGAGGCCAGCCTGGGCTACACCATGAGTTTGAGGCCAGCCTAAACTACATAGTGAAAACTTGTCTCAAAAAACCCAAAAAACAGATTCTCCTTGATCTGTCTTTATACTTTGCCTTGGGAGCTAACTAAGTCCCTAAATAGGACCTTTACTTGCCACTGGCCTCTGTGGGTTCTCCCAAGTCGACTGCCTCGTGTGCGATGCTAGACAGTGGATGGTCTTGCTAATTGCCCCACCTGCTCTCTCCTAGTGCATCCTCTCTGGGAAAGCATGGACCTTGTTCCAGCAGGTGACCGACAGTCACCCATTAACATCCGATGGAAGGACAGCGTTTATGATCCCGGCTTAAAACCACTCACCATCTCTTACGACCCAACCACCTGCATGCACATTTGGAACAACGGATACTCTTTCCTTGTGGAATTTGAAGATTCTACAGATAGATCAGGTGAGAGTAATGTCTATACTGTGGTCCCATCTGTAGTGTAAAGGACAGTGTCACATCAATATAAGACACTTCAAACTCCCTCCCCAATAGTAATAACTTCTTGGTTGGCAGTGATCTTATCTTTTGATCTTCCACTAGTAAAAATAATACTTTGCTTACTAACTACTGTCCTTATGACTCTAGAGGCTTTGTAATTGGTGTGGAAGAAAGGATGTGAAATTTGAAATTGTGCCAGATGTTTATTATATGTGTATATTGACTATATAGTGATTTTTCTCTGCTTGCTGATGAAATACATGAACTATTATTTTAAATAATAATACTGTTAATCATATTTATCAGATCACAATAAATTTAAAATGGGCAAAAAGAATATTCATATGTGCATCAGGTTATAGTATTAATAACTAGTTAAGACAAGCCATATATTAGAGAAATGAAAACCTACATTCTGTCAGTTTTCTTAAACACTGTTACCTAGTTTAAAAGAAAAAGGTTGAGGACTGGGGATTTAGCTCAGTTTTTCCAGTGTTTGCCTTGAAATCCCAAGGTCCCAAGTTCAGTCCCTAGTAACCACATACCACAATGCCAGCCATGGTGACTCGTACCAGCAATAGCACCATATACCACAGTGCCAGGTGTGGTGGCTCATGCCTGTAATCCCAGCACTCGGGAGGCAGAGGCAGGAGGATTGCTGTGAGTTTGAGGCTTGCCTGCGTTACATAGTGAGCTCAGGGCCAGCCTGAACTACAAAGTGAGACCCTGTCTCAAAAAAACTAAAAAAAAAAAAAAAAAAGATGACCAGATTTAGATACTTCCTCAGAAGAGAAACACTGGGTCCAAGAAGCTGAGCTAGTTATCAGCCACACTGTGGGTGTCCAGAGACCTCTGGACATACTACTTCCTATGAGAAAACTTTGCTTTTTCCATCTACGCTTGTTATGTAACTTGTTTCCCAATTGGACCACCATTACCTAAGTGACTATATTTGTAAGCTTTTTGGATGATCATGGCTATGGCCCACATCATAACCACATGGGTTTCACTCTATAAAACTCCCCTCTAAAGTGGAGTCCCCAACTATCCACTTGAGACCCCTCTTGCTCTTCAGGACCTTTCCTATCAATAAATATCATTCTACTCTTTTTTTCTTGAGATAGGGTCTCACTTTGTAGTTCAGGCTGGCCCTGAGCTCACTAAGTAGCCCAGGCAAGCCTCAAACTCAGCAATACTCCTGCCTCTGCCTCCTGAGTTCTAGGATGACAAGCGTGAGCCACCACGCCCGACACTATCGTGTGTGGTTACCGGGGATCGAATTTGGGACCTTCCACTTGCTAGGCAGACACCAGAACCACTGAGCTAAATCCCTGCCCTATAGCTGTACCCTTAACCTCCATTGTTCCTAGAATTTATTCTTCTAGCTTGACGTATCATACAGCAAGCAGGTTGAGAGATACAATACATCATATTTCATCTCCCATATTATTTCCTATATCAATAATAGTTCTTTGGACACCTACAAATCTAGCTGACTAAATCATCCCTTGATACTATCTTTTCTGGGGGGGTCAGTCTTACAGAGTTCTATTCCAAAATATGTAACAAAAATTGTACAGTGAGCCAGGTGTGGTGGCTCACACCTGTAATCCCAACACTCGGGAGGCAGAGGCAGGAGATGCTGAATTCGAGACTTGCCTGAGCTACATAGGGAGCTTGGGGCCAGCCTGAACTATAAAGCGAGACCCTGTCACAAAAAAAAAAAAAAATGTACAGTGGCTGATTTATTTATCACTTGTTTCGTCAAGGGCTAAAACTAGCAGCCCCTGTTTAATTTGCCTCAATATATTTTTTCTTCTAGGATGTCATCAACCTTTTATAAGTACCTAACTTTCTCTCTGTATCTCTCTTTTTTTTTTTTTTTCCTTTCAGGGACTGCTTCTTATTTTCTGCTTATTCTTTACTTCTATTTTTCTATACTGTTGCAAAACAAGCAATAGCATTCAAAGAGAGTGGAAAAAAGGACATGAACATAAGAAATAAAGAAAAAATAAAAGACAGAAAGATACCGTAGCATCCAAGAAAAGTAAAAAACAATTCTAGAAAAGTAAAGGTCTAATAAATATCAACATCTCTGAATTTAAAAATATAACCCCCATCACCCCCAAAATAACCCTAAGAATTGCTGCTATGGTGCACTTTATAAAACTCTAACGTAAAATGAAGGAAAAGGAATCAGGGAAGGTATTTGTCAAACACATCATATCACTAAAGCAGCTGTTAGAGGGAAATTCAGAGATGAAAACGCCTGTAACTTTTTCAAATCAGTGACCTAGCTTTCTGCCTTAAGAAGCTAAAAAGAGAAGAGCAAATTAACCCAAAGAAAGAAGGAAGGAAATAATAAAGAACAGAGCAGAAGTCAGTGAAACCAGAAATTGATTCTTTGGAAAGATCAAAGTTGGCAAACAGGTGGACAAAAAGAAATAAATACAGAAGAGTCAAATTACCAAACTCTGGAATGAAAGGGGACAAGCTCCTTTACAGAAATTAACAGATTTGTAAGGAAAGGTACATGAATTTCTCACGATACTGTCTTTTTTTTATTATTGTTTTGCTATTTGGTTCCCTTGAATAGGACACAGCTCATGATTTTAGTGAATGAATGTGACAGTTAAGTGATGTTGTGGGGAAGGACACTAAATTATTCCTAACCTGGATGCTTCCTGGAATTACCACCTCCCCCTAAATCCCTTTTCCTGGCTAAATCAAAAGGCTTAAAGAGGAGGGCTTAGAGCCATTGTTTACCTCCTAGGGGTGCTTTCTGCCTCTTCCTACCTTGCTTTCCATTTTCATAGGGCATCACCAGGAACCTGGCAAGAATTCCCTCACAAATGTTTTTGAAGCATGCCTCTAATTTCTAGATACATGCACTTTAAATGTTAATGATTAGTAAGTTAACAACAAGTTGGAATCATCACTGCATCCCACTGTTAGAATGTTTCTATCACCCCAGTGTCCCCACGGTCACTTCCTGCATTTGTTGTTATTTACATGCTCCTGTCTATTACTGTTCTTTTTATCATTTTTCTTTGCTAGCTTTTCACTTGCACATCGAAAAGCAAGAAGAATGAATGTATATAACAGCTTCTTCCTTGTAAACCACACCCTAGACCTGACATTTTGTATTTGTTACTTAATCTTTTACAACTTTAATTCTTATTTTAAAGCTTAGAAATAACTAAATATCAATGACTTCAAGCACCAGGGTATATATTTATTTGAGAGGTCTTTAGATGGGTGTCCTCTCCGACTGTCTTCTGTCGCCTTTCTTTGCCCCTTTCCTGGATGACTGTGCTTCCCCTCCTCCACTCCTCTGCCACACGCAAGCCCACCCTTTCCCTTTGCTTCTGCTGCGGTTACCCGTGACACCCCAAGAACGGACCCAACAGCCGCTTGGCAGTCTGATTCCTGCTTTCATGTGGATCAGCGAAGCAGCCAGCACTGTGCAGGTGCTCCGAATAGAAAGAGGAAGAAGGGGTGGTTCGTGCCTTTAAGGAGCTTAGAGTGTGGAGGGATGGAGTGCCCCTCCCGGGCGATGAGTGGAGGCAGAGGTGCGAGGCCGTGTGCTGCTTGAGTGAGGTCGGGAGTGTGTGTAAGTGGCAGAGGGAGGAGGCAGAAGAGCAGCCCGAATGCAGGCAAGAGCTGATTCTGGAGCGCTTGGCAGACAAGCTCACGGATGGGGTGTGGGCTCAGCTCAGCTGGGTGCTCCGGCTTCTAAGTTCCTCACAGGGCTGTGATCAGGACGGCAGTCTTGGTCAGGGTCTCGTCTTATGACTCGTTTGACAACAGACCCTTCTTGCAGACTCACTTGCGGGCTATACTCGGTTTCTTCCAGGGCCTCCATTCCTAAACGGCTGACGTGCAAAAGCCACCTGTCGTGGATTTTAGCTAGATGTCCCTCAAAGGCTCGTGTGCTCCTGGGTGGGGCTTTGGGGCGAAAGCTGGACTACGGCAGTGTGCTACCCCTCAGCGACTTAGTCCACTGCTGAGCTCACAGCCCAGTGTGACGTTTGAAGGTGGAGCTTGGCTGGAGGAGATGGCTCACTAGGGACAAGGCCTGGAAGAGTGTATCTCCCTGCCTGCCTCTCCCTCTCTCTCTGCTTCCGTGCCACCATGCCCCGAGCAGCTCTTCTCCATGTCTCTCTACTGTGCCGTCCCACCTTGGAGCCAGCCCACTGTGGGCTGAAATGTGAACCACAATGCACCTGTCCTTTAAGTTGCAAGTGTCAGGTATTTTGTCCCACTGATGACAAAAATGACTAAGACATCGGCATTACTTTCTTGCCATGTGGACTTCTCCCTGGGCAGCTCACCGCACGGCAGCTGGCTTCATCAACACTGCAAGCAAGCAGCAGGGGAGAGCAAGGGGGTAAAGCAGGATGGAAGCCTGAGTCATTTTGTAACTTAATCCCATCTTTTGCCCTTCAAGCAAATCATAAACTGGAACTCACACCCACAGCAGGGAATTAGACAAAGTTGCAAATATCAGGGAGTGGGCGTCATGTTAGAAGCTGCCAGCACACATGGCTAATGCTACTGGCACACAGCTTACTCATTCAAATCAAAGGCCTCTTCCTACAGTGCACATGCTCTTAACCACGTTTTGCAGTAGAATAGCTCCTCCAAGTCTTGCCTTTCCTCTAAGTGCAGTGTGCACGGTATGGGCTTGGTGAGGAACCTAGGGGCCTACTTAAAGGGAGCGGCCATTTCTTGCTCACAGCCTCTTGCCCATTGGAATTGTATGACATCATGACCAGAGTGTTTCATTCTCACAAGTCATGTTGAAAGTGTGTGTGTGTGTGTGTGTGTGTGTGCGCGCACACACATATTTGTGTGTGTGTGGTACTAGGGAACTGAATCCACGCTACCACTAAGCTACATTTCCAACCCTCTCCTTTTTTTTTTTTTTTTTTTTTTTTTTTAATTTTCTGAGACAGGGTCTGGCTTTGTAGTTCAGGCTGGCCCTGAGCTCACTACATAGCCCAGACAAGCCTCAAACTCACAGCAATTCTCCTGCCTCTGCCTCCAAGTGCTGGGATTACAGGTGTGAGCCACCATGCCCCGCACTGTGGTATGTGATCCTGGTGATTGAACTTGGGACCTAGCGCTTACAAGGCAGACACTGGAACCACTGAGCTAAATCCCCGGCCCCATACCGTATCCATTTTTTATTTTGAGAAAGGACTTTGTTAATTGTCCAGGTTGGCCTTGAACTTGCAATGCTGCTTCAGCTTCCCATGTAGCTGGTATTACAAGTGTGCACCACTCCACCCAGCCAGAAATGTGGAGTTTGTGTGAAATTTTCCAACGTTAAATGTTGGCAACTAATTTTAAGACATGTGCTGTGTACTCTGTAAACCAACATGATTCAAATGAATCAAAACACACCTGAGAGCCAGAGGGTTAGCTCAGTGGTTCCGGCGCCTGCCTTGCAAGCGCAAGGACCTGAGTTCGATCCCCGGTAACCACATATAATGCTGGGGTGTGGTGGCTCACGCCTATAATCCCAGCACTCGGGAGGCAGAGACGGGAGGATTGCTGAGTTCGCGGCGGCTTGCCTGGGCACCATAGTGAGCTCAGGGCCAGCCTGAACTACAAAGCGAGACCCTGTCTCCAAAAAGCAAAAAAAAGAAAAAGAAAAAACAACACCTGAAAATGAGTTCAGTCTCCTCTTCCTGTGCATTCACTGTTGGTGACATCTCTCTGGCCTGCTCGTCATCCTTCGAGGGGTCACAACGTAGGGCTCCAGAAGTGTCAGTGCTGTTCTAGGGAAAGGGGAAAAAGTTGTCGGCCCTTCTTTTGCCCCGGTCACTTAAGTTGGGACGACAACTTTAGTTTTGCTCAACAAATTCCACTCAGTATTTTCCAAAATCATGCTAACAGTAGAGAGCTGGTATAGAGAATATGTTTTTTTGCAAGATATTCAGTTTCCTTTAGTGCTGCCCTTCTACTAACTTAATGAATTGGGTTACTGTTTTCTGCATCTTCCCATCTTCCCTCCAAAGAGAAGTGATCTTCACTTGTCTTGCAAAATTGTCTTTTTTTTAAAAAAAGAGGAAATTATGTAAGAATTTTTCAAAAGCCAGTAAGATATATAGCACACTGTTGTATGATTACTCAGTGCATTTGGTCCTTGAGATTGCCACACTTGTTCTTTTGTACACACAAAATTCAACTAAGGGTGCAGTAAACTTTAAAGTGCATTAGGTGGTTAGTTTTGGCATTGCTGTGTTGGTTTGTATAGTTATCTTCAGGGTATGACAGATGGAAGAAATGAAAAGCTAATGTGTCTTAGCAAGGTTAAGGGGAAAAAAATCAGCACAATTCAAAGCCCAAGGACTTTAAAAGCTTGCCTTTTTCTGAGTAATTTTCTTATGGTGTATTGATTTCACTAGTTCCAGAGTAGTCTAAACAAAAATAATCTTTCTTAAGTAGTCAGTGGCTGCATATGTGGATGGTTCACATTGTTCACTCTGTCCAAAGCTTATATTGGTAATAATTATATCTGCTTATGGTGTGTGCTTTGTCTTGAAATATGGATGCATTGTGGAATAATTATATCAAGCTAATTAACATTTCCATCATCTATCTTACCTACTTTCTGCTTTCCATAGTTAAAATACTTAAAATCTGCTTTTGTAGAAATCCTGAAATATCCAATAAATTATTATTAACTATGGTCACCACGTTTTGCAGTAGCTCTTGAAAGCCTAGTCCTGCTTTTTAACTGAAATTTATACCCACTGGCCAACATCTCCTGGGTGATAAATTTTGACTTGCAAATTTCCTATTCCATTTTAATGAAAGAGAAAGAAAAGCATCACTTTGCTCTTGAAAAGCAGTGTTAGTGTGTAAAAAGGAGTATCTTTTTCTCCACATTGCAGTTTTATTAGGCTGAATATATATGCAAAATGAAATTTGTATTATATTGGGCTGGAGGGTTAGCTCAGTGGTTCCGTCGCCTGCCTCAAAAGCGCAAGGTCCTGAGTTCGATCCCCGGAAACCACATATAATGCTGGACGTGGAGACTCACGCCCACCAACAATCAACACCGCATACCAAAATGCCGGGCGTGGTGGCTCACGCCTGTAATCCCAGCACTCGGGAGGCAGAGACAGGAGGATTGCTGAGTTCGCGGCGGCTTGCCTGGGCCCCATAGTGAGCTCAGGGCCAGCCTGAACTACAAAGCCAGACCCCGTCTCAAAAACAACAACAACAACAATAACAAAATTTGTATTATACACAAATAGAACCAGTAATTTAAAGAATGTAAAAATAAGTCAAGAATTGGCCTTTGGTGATGGTATGCAGATCGGCGTTGGTGTGCAATTCAATCTTGATGGCACTTGGTTTTCCCTTATATATACAGAAACTGCATGGAAATCTAGTTTATAAGATGTGATCAAAATATAATGTGAATACTTAAACTCAACATTTATTCAGCAAAAAGCACATTACCACAAATCCTTCTGAAAATACTCCTCCTGACTTTGAACACTCTTATCCCATTGTTCTTGCTGCTTTCTCTCACAGTCCTGGAAGTCCTTTTTGTATCTTTCTGACATGGTATGAAAAACATGCTGCATGCTACCTCCCAGTGCCATCCACCAGAGAGGCAGGCTAGTAAAAACGTCCACCTTATTTGCTGCATCTGGCACGCTGCAGCTTCTGGATCTTCCTCAAAGTCAAAGCGATCATAACATGGTGGCTCATGCCTCTGAGCCTAGCACTCGGGAAGCTGAGGCAGGAGGATCCCTGTGAGTTCAAGACCAGCCTGGGCTACATACTGAGTTCAGGGTCAAACTGAACTATACAGTGAGACCCTGTCTCAAACAAAACAAACCCAAAATGACCATAAAAAGTAAACCTTTTGAATCAGTTTGGGACATTAAAGGTAGTCACAGCAGCGCAACCAAAGATACTCAAGAAAGAGGACTCCCATAAGTACTTCAGGACATGCCAAGAACCGTGCGAATGTGTGTTCCTAGGGAGAGGCAAGTTTAAATAGGATTCATGGCAATATGTGTTTTACTGTAATAAATTTGAAAGACTGTAAATGTCACCCTACTTGTCCATCACACTGTGTATAAATACTTGCATGTAATACACTGTACTCCATGTAGGGCAGTTCACACAGAGGATGCGGCCACAGATTCGGCCTCTTCCCCGCAGCTCTCCACAGCATAAGTAACTGTTCTTCAAATTCTTGTCGCCTCGCTGCTTCAGTGATCGAGGGAGGACCGCTGGAACACAACTACCGATTGAAGCAGTTCCATTTTCACTGGGGGGCCATTGATGCCTGGGGCTCGGAGCACACTGTGGACAGCAAGTGCTACCCAGCAGAGGTACGGGAACCCACTCCAGAACAACAACAGCTGTGGCGAAGGGGAGTTATTCAGAGGTTTCTAGGTCTAGGAAATTATCCGGAGGAATCAGCTAAGGTGTGTTCGTGCCAGATAGCTTGCTCAGGCATAAATTTGATTACCCCCAGCTTAGACATGTAAAAATTATAGACATCTGAAATAATGTGGCTGAAATGGACCTTCTAATCCTGAACCTGGGATCCTCTCCCAATTCTAAGGTAGGCTTAAATTATTGCCTACACTGGCTCCGAACCACAAGGGTGGATTAAGTCCACATGAGAAACAATGCAAGCGTCCAGGAAGGCTGTGGCAATAGACATGGAGAGAAAGCAAGATTCACTGAACTTCCTGAAATAAAAGCACCAGAACTTGGAGGTGGGACCGTCTTCAAAATAGGAGACAAAGTCAGCCAGGACCTTAAGGAGGCCTGCTCTGGGGGCTGGTGATAATGCAGCTGCTCGAGTGATGGATGGGAAATGACTGTAAGGAAACAGAAGGCAGCATAAGGAGATAGAATTTCTTCTTCTACCTTTTCCCCTCATTTAGTTTTAAATGTTATGTTTCAAATGACACATTTTAAGTGGTCATCCTTCCAAGAAGAGATTTGTCTTCAACTCTGTCTAATTTCTATAGTGAAAATCTATTTTTCTCAGTATAAACATCTCTTCTACTTTAGATGCAAATGAATTTTGAATATTAGTATTTCATGAAATCAGGGTAGGAAGGAACCAATATTCATCCCTCACTGAAATGTTCCTTTGCTATATGAATTTTATCTTTCCTCCTAATAAATCCCTCTCTCCCAAAGTAACACTAATTGATGCTCTTGCCTGCATTTCCTCCCGTTCTTTATTTCCATCTCATTTGACACTTAATTGCCATATGCTTCTCCAAGTGGCATTATTTTGGATGAGGAAACATGATTACTGCGTGTTAGATGAAGCTGTCAGGTTTCTCTGCAGCAGTTCTCTGTGGTCATTTATTAAACCCACTTTTAATGGTGTTTCAGCTGCACTTGGTGCATTGGAATGCAGTCAAATTCGAAAGCTTTGAGGATGCAGTGCTGGAAGAAAATGGTTTGGCTGTGATAGGAGTATTTTTAAAGGTAAAGAAAAAAAATCTCATGACCCTTAAGTGCTGTGCTATATTAGAGCAGGAGAATACAGAAATTTTGATATAGTTATTTACTACAGACATATTGGAGCCATACGGTGATAAAAATAAACAATTATTAAGAATATATTTCAAATGGTGTAAAAGTACACGGTCCAATCAAGTAGTCACAAGCCATCTGTGGCAAATGAGCATTTGAAATGTGTGTGGTGCGAGTGCAGAATAATTTTTAATTTTAGTGAATTTAAATTTCAATATAGGAAGGGGCAGGAGGTACTTTTCCCTGTCGGTACACTGGCCTTGTCAGCAAACAACCTGCTCATTTGTTTGTGTCTAATTTAATTCAGTGGCGTTTATGATGTTCTCAATTACCAGTTTAAGTCTAGTTTCAGTTGTGTGGTTTGTTGATGTGTAATCACCAGGTGGGTGGTTCATTTTAATTCGCATTCTGTTACCATTTCTACAGTGACATGTCCATTGTCATGTTTTCTCTTTGATTGTTCTTTAGCTAGGAGAACATCATAAAGAGCTACAGAAATTGGTGGATACTTTGCCATCAATTAAGCATAAGGTAATTTTCCTCCTAAATCACTTGAAATACATTTTATGTTTCAATCTGAGGAAAGACATTGAATCTGGTGTGTAATTAAGTGAACTGTATGCATATCCTCTCCCGATGATACCATGGGAGACCTGCCATTTAGGATTGATACTTGTTAGCTGTCTCCTTCTTTGTTCTAACCTAGTGGTCCTTCTCAGTCCTTGTTCAGACCAGACTTCTTTCCTCTAGCTTCCTCCCACAGGTAGGGAGCAAATACAGTTCTACAGAAATTTGACTTGTGTAGCTGCAAAGAACAGTTGCCCATATCCATTCTCCAACCCTCGGGATTAATTCTTCAATACTCAGAATCCCAAAGTGGTTAGTCACTGGAAGTCTGTTATTCACCCCTCCCTCCTCCCTCCCTCCTTCCTTCCCTCCCTCCCTTCCTCCCTCCCTCTGTCTCTCTGTCTCTGTCTCTGTCTCTCTCTTCATCTTTTTCTTTTTCCTTCTCTTCTTAATCCAGGATTCTGGCCCCTCCTGGTTTGTACTGCATTTTAAATGGACAATTCTAATTTAGTTTCTCACTAGAATTGAGGGGGAAAAAAGTTTTGTATTTATCTTAAATATACAACTGCTCTGAGGCAGTGATGATTCTTTGGGGAGCTGCCCAGAGTCCTCATCACCTGATTCCTGAGTGGCCTTCACTACTGAATAACGACTGAGAAACTCTTTTATTGGCCAGGACACCCTTGTGGAATTTGGGTCCTTTGACCCCGCCTGCCTGATGCCCACTTGCCCCGACTACTGGACCTACTCAGGGTCTCTGACTACCCCACCTCTCTCAGAGTCTGTCACCTGGATCATTAAGAAGCAGCCAGTAGAGGTTGATCACGATCAGGTACATCCTTTCCCTGTTTAACCTCTAAGGAAATCATGCTGCCTGTTTAAAATAAGGCTGGCTTTGAACTTGGACATTGCTATTAACTTTTGTCTTAATTTGGATATGAATTAGGAAATGCTTTCAATTAATGAAAAAGAAGAGTTAAAATAAGAACTAAGCTATTTTTGTCTATTTGATAAGTATATATTTTATGCTCTGTCACCTGGGTATATATGAATCTCTATATAAAATCATAATCCATTTAAAAGGAAGAATGCCCAGGTTTGGTGGCTCATGGCTGTAATCCCAGCAATCAGAAGGCAGAAGCAAAAGGATTGCTGAGTTCAAGGCTTGCCTGGGCTCCATAGTGAGCTCAGGACCAGTCTGAACTACAAAAAATTTAAAAAGAAAGAAAGAATGAAGACTAGAGAATATATGTTCAAAACCATTTAAAAATCTGAAGGGAATTTTGCAATAAAAATCTCAAGATAAAGAGAATCCAACAGTGACTGTCCAGAAAATTTAATGTAAGTTAGTTGTTTTAAACTTGGAATTTATTTTTCCCTGTGAAATTAAGTTTGAATGGTAGTTTCTATATCAACACCCAAAATCCTGTTTAGTTATAATGTAACTAATGTATAATAATATCTGATTATACTTGTTAAGTAGAACAAAAAAACTCCAGAAACTCAGAAAATATACTTGCTATATGAATCATTTATTGATAACAAAGCATTTTCACGCAGACAAAACCTTCCAAATCCTTTCTATGAAGCCAAGATAACAAATACCAATACTTGTCAAAAATTTGTTCCCCACTCTGCCAAAAAATGTAAACTCTAGGGTGGTATTGCTGAAGAATAAAAAAGACAAAAGAAGAAGCAGCTAAAATAAAATATTTGAAATAGAATCCAATAATGTATTAGAAGAAATACACACTTTCCAAGTAGTATATATTCTAGTAATGCAAGAAATATGGCTCATGATGAATAATGTTATTAATATTCATTGTATCAGTGACTCTAACTAAACACATGTTGTCATTGCCACAGATTTTTCTCTTAATAGTGGGGGTCACACCCTGGGAACGTTACCATGGAGCTGCATCCTCAGGCCTTTTTATTTTTTGAGACAGGGTCCAGCTAAGTTGCCTTGGCTGACTTTGAACTTGTCATCTTGCTGCCTCAGGCTCTTGAGTAACTCACATTACAGGTGTGCATGACTCTGCCTGACATTTCCATAGATTCTGAAAGACATTTGTGAAATCCTATATTCAGTTTTTAAAAACTTAGATTAGAGATAAATAGAGACTTCTTAATGTAATAAAAGAGATTGATCTCAGTTCCAAAGTAAATCCCTTGGAATTTAAAGGACTGGTTTTGGGACCTCTCGTGGATACTGAAACTTGTAGATGCTCAAGCATCTCGTATGAAATAGTTTAATATTTGCATATAACATTTATATCCTTCTGCATACTTTAAATCTTCTCTATTACTTATAATAGGTAATACAATGTAAATCCTATGTAAGTAGTTGTTATTAATATATGGCTTAGGGAATAAGGATAAGAAAAATATCTTTATGTTCAGTACAGATGCACATTTTAAAAATTGAATTTTTTATTGGTACATTTTATATACAGCTCACAATCACACTCAACATTGGGGAATTTGTAACAGTATATGACAGAAGTTAATTCTCATTTTCACCCATATCCCTACCCACCCACAACCCCCCACCCCTTATATACATGCTATTTCTTTTTC
>PVIC010038167.1:0-17726 GCA_004025085.1 Thryonomys swinderianus | reverse complement strand
CCAGCACTCGGGAGGCAGACACAGGAGGATTGCTGAGTTCGCGGCGGCTTGCCTGGGCTCCATAGTGAGCTCAGAGCCAGCCTGAACTACAAAGCGAGACCCTGTCTCAAAAAAAAACAAAAAAAACAACAACAAAAAAAATTTAAAGGGCCAGGGATTTAGCTCAGTGGTTCCGGCACCTGCCTCGCAAGCGCAAGGTCCTAAGTTCGATCCAGGTAACCACATAGAATGCTGGATGTGGTGACTCACGCCCACCAGCAATCAATACCACATACCACAGTGCCGGGTGTGGTGCTCACGCCTGTAATCCCAGCACTCGGGAGGCAGAGACAGGAGGATTGCTGAGTTCGTGGCGGCTTGCCTGGGCTACATAGTGAGCTCAGGGCCAGCCTGAACTACAAAGCGAGACCCTGTCTCAAAAAAAATTTTTTTTTTAATTTAATTTAATTTTTTTAAAAAAATGAAAAACTCAGACATGGTGGCACATGGCCTGTAATGCCAGCGCTTGGGCAGGAGGATTACTGGGAATTTGAGGCCATCTAGGATACTTAATGAGTTCAAGGCCAATTTGGATTATATAGGGAGACCCTGTCTCAAAAAAAGGCTGGGGCCAAGTATTTAGCTCAGTGGTTCCAGGGTCTGCCTTGAAAGGTCAAGGTCCCTGTAATTACATACCACAATACCGAGCCTGGTGACTCAAACCCACCAACAATCAGTACCACATACCGCAATGTGGGGGTTGTGGCTCACACGTATAATCCCAGCACTCGGGAAGCAGAGGCAGGAGGATGACTGTGAGTTAGAGGTTTGCCTGGGCTACATAGTGAGCTCAGAGCCAGCCTGAACTACAAAAAGCAAGACCCTGTCTCAAAAAAAAAAAAAAAAAAAAAAATGCTGCATATACAGCTCAGTGTGAAGGCCCTTGGTTTAATTCCCGTTCAAAAAAAAAAAAGTTAGAGGACTGGGGATGTAGCTCAGTGGTACACACCTCCCTGTTAAGGACAAGGTCCTGAATTTGATCCCTGGTATCAAGAAAAAAAAATATAGAGACTGCTGTAGATACAAGGAAGTAGAATCTGGAGGTATAAACTAAGGGACATGGGCAGAATACAAAAGCATGGAGGACACCAAGGCCAGAGAGGTCATGCTGTAGAGGGGAGAGGGAGGCCAGGCTCCAGCACCCTGTGTGAGGGGCTTCAGTGAGTGAGCAGTGAGGAGCATGCAGATGAAGACAGAAGAGTGAGGATACATAGAATAATAATAGGATGTTGACCATGATGACAAATTAGGGTGCTTTCTGTAGGCCAGGCCTTGGACCAAGCACTGTACATGATTTCCTCACTTAATTCTTTGTTTGTTTTTGTTTTTGGTACTGGGGATTGAACTCCTGACCTTGTGCTTGACAGGCAGGAGCCAGAACCACTGAGCTAAATCTCAGGTTTTCTCACTTATTTCTGTCACTGTATCCATTTGCTAGATAGCTCTGCCATAACAAAGTTCCACAGACCAGATACCTTCAGCAACAAAAATGTATTTCCTCACAGGTTTAGACACTAGAAATCTGACATCAAGATATGGGCAGTGTGGGTCGGGGATGTAGCTCAGTGGTACAGCTACCTGCCTTGCAAGTACAGGTCCTGAGTTCAATCCCTGGTGCCGCAAAAAAAAAAAAGAAAAAGAAGATACTGGCAGTGTTGGTTTCTTTATCTACCTCACCAAGAATGGAGCTGAAAGCCTGTCTCACCACTGCAGGATGGCAATAGCTGGCTTTTACCACTGATTCCCTTTGATGTGTCTGTGTCTGCATCTTCTCTTCTTATAAATCAGACAGGATTAGGACCAACCTAATACCCCATTTTCACTCAATTACCTCTTTATGGCCCTGTCCCTAAATGCAGTCACATTCTAGGGTACAAGAGCTTGGAACTTCTATGTATTAAGTGATAGAAGACACAATACAGCTTGGAACAGTCATTGACTGTGTAAGTACTGTTTTATCCACAATTTATAGTTGAGAAAACTGAGGCTCAAAGTTAATGTGTTCATTTATTCATTCATTCTTCATTGATACATCAGCATCTATTATGTACTAGGTCTTAATAATGGTATAGCAGCAAACAGAAAGTTCCTTTCTATCCTCATGGAAATTATAGTCTAGTGAGGAAAGGCAGATTTTACAAAGTGTCACATTAGGCTAGATGTTATAAAGAAAAATAAAGCAGAGTGTGAGGTTGAAAATGCAGGATCATGTGGATTTTTCTCCTTGCAGAAGGGTGAAGAGCAGGGGCTGACTGAAATGAGAGAAAATTAGGGTAGAGGTTGTGTGAGGGCAAAGTAAGGGCACTAGGTGAGTGCTAGGCCCATCTGTCACATGCAGAGACTGGAGCCTACAGGAGGTTAGACCTGTGTCTGGTTAGACATCTAGAAATCACCTCTGGAACCACCTCTGCAGAGGCTGGCCCAGACCGCATCCTTCCCTTCTCACTCAGGTTCAGTTTGCTGAACACTCAGGATCTACTGAACAAATAAAAGCAGAAGCTGGTGGTCTTGGAGGGCAAATGGAAAAACCCAGGGGCCTCCATTATGGCTGTGCCCTCGTCCCACCTGCATGTGCTGCCCCCTCACCTCTGAGCATGATGGACCCAAGGTCTCACATAGAACTAGACCCCGAAACATCAGAGAGAAGCAGCTAGGGTGTCCCACAGAGCTAAACTGGACAAGCAGCCAAGCAATTACTGTTCTGTGTTCTTGGTCTTTTCAGGAAACACAGCAGTGGAGAGCAAGAGACCAGCACACTGCCCTCACCACCCCTCCTGACTACAGTGGAGGACATGAACCAGGTATTGAGTGGCAGGTGGCTCCTGGTAATGTCCAGGGGAAAGTTCGAGAGCTTTGGTTTTAAGAGGATCTCTAAGTCATGAGGGCTCTTTGGGCTGGATCACTTTTTTCCTCATGGTTTTCTCAAAATTATTAGCTTGCTCAGCGGGCTGAGCCAAATATAGAGGAAGCTCTAGGACTGTACTGTCTGGTATAATAGCCACTTGCCACATGCAGCTGTTCAGTTATTTGGTTCCAAGGCTGCATTACATTAGCTATATGTGGATATATGGCTATGGCTAGAGCCTTCTGCATTGGACAGAGAAGGCATAAAGCATTGCTATTATTTTAGGAAGTTCCAATGCTCATGGTTGTGGGGAAGACTGGGGCTCACATCCTGCCTGATAGGTAGAAAAAAGGCCCAGAGATTTGGGGAGGAGGGGAAAAGATGACAAAAGACCAGAAATGCTTCTAAGAACTCTCTTTTGTCTCCCAGGATAACAAAACCAAAACATGGCCACCCAAAGCACCCTGGCAGCACCCTTCTCCGCTCCCCAGCACACTGCCCAGCCCAAGCGGACCACTCTACGCAGTCACCAGCCCAGGCAGCCAGTGGAATGACACGATGCAGATGCTGCAGTCCCCTGTGTGGGCTGCAACCAGCGACTGCAGTGCAGCCTCCTTCACCTACATGCAGACTCCGCCGCAGCCCCCACCCCCACCAGCACACAAGGCAGCACCCAAGGGCTTCAAGGCCTTTCCTGGAAAGGCTGAGCGTAGGCCGGCCTACTTGCCCCAGTACTGATGCAGGGCTAGCCTGCCTGCCTGCCCAGAGTCTTTGGGGCCATTGTCTCCACCCCAGGGCTGACTGTGATACCAGCCCCCAGAGGACCAGTGCACCTCTGTCCCAAGGACAGTTCCTTGGCAATAGGGGTATTGGCAGCTCCAAGCCTTTTAAGCCTGGTTTCTCACACTTTGAAGGCAGTAGACCCCTGGAGAACCAGCTGAAGATGGAGACTTCTGACACTCAGGGGGATGCTGGGTAACTAAGCACCTCAGGTGATTCTGATGCAGGTGGCCAGAGGCCACACTTTGAGAAACACAGTTCTGAGGTTGCTAATTCTGCTGTGTTTGGGGAAGGTGTCAGGCCCGAAGGCTGAGAGCAAAACTGACCATTCTTTTGAAAGCTTCTCCTTTTCTCTCCTTAACACACTGAGTGGTGACCCCACCTATCACTGATTTCATAGCTGTTGCTTATGTGACTTTCTAGTTAAAACATCTGCCTAAAATGTATTGAATATTTTAGGATAACAGATACATAGGCTGGAGGTTTGCTCAACACTATATTTAAACCCATACAAGTGGACAAGATAGAAAGTATGTGTGATGAGAAGCAATCAGCTGGGTGTTTGGGGATGGGCAGCCTGTTCCACCCCAGAAGCACCCAGGGAACCTATGTAGCCCTTGCCAGATTCACAAAAGGGGGTTGGTGAAATTGATTTGGAGATTGTTCCTGAGGCTGAGTGGAGAGGAGCCATCTGCTGGGTCTGGGCCAGATAGCTGCACCTGCTGCCCTCGGACCTTCCACACATGGCCAGAGGCACCATGCAGCCTGGGGATGGTGAACTCGGTCACGGGATGCGCAGAGACACCTGCACTTGAAACTGCAGTGACGTATGTGAGCTGGCTCAGAAAACAAACCAGTTAAGATATAGACAGAATTAAAGTCTTTTCTTTAAGAAAAATAGAAACAATACACACCTCATTTTCAGTTAACATGTGCCATTAAGTAGATAACATCTTGTGGATTTAAGGATATTTTCTAGCCAGAATGGATCCAGAATTGAATGGTGCTTAAATTGAGAAATAATAAATATATCTATATAGAATAGGTATATCCCACTGTATAATTGATGTTGCAGAAAGTTCTTTATATAAAACTTATTTAAATTTTTCATATTTCATCTTTGAAAAAGTCTAATTAAAAATTCATGATATTTTCTGGTATGAAAGTTTGACAGTATTAATATTTTTTTTATATTTTCTTAAATCATTAAACCATTTTAATATATGTTAACTACTAATAAATGGTTTATTCTTTCTAACTCCATATAAGCTTTTCCAGCAAAGATTGTAATAACACATTTATGTTCTCATTTTTCTACAGATATAAGTAAATTTATATTTAAAAATACCAAAAAGAATATATATATATGTATGTATATGTATGTATGTATGTATGTACACATACCGTACACACACACAAATTATAGAGGGCCCTTAGGTTGTCTGAGCCCAGCCACCTTCATTTTTAGTACTGTGTCGTCGGGCTGCTTCCAGGCCTCAGGTGTTGTCTTTTGTGCTATGTGGGGATGTCACTGCCACCTGTACCTAATGATCCTTTCACCATGGGTTCTGAACATTCACCTCACCATGTTTACAGAAAACTATTTTGTACATAGAGTTTTCCAGGCACATGCTTTGCACCAACCCTGCGTGGCTCTTATCTGTATTAGCTGTCACGGTGTACACACTAAGCTCTGTTATAGTTCTTTGTGGCTGTTTTACTTGTAAGATAGTTTTCTATTTCCCCCAGTAATGTGTCCAGAGTACCCTGTATATCAAGTTCTATTAAACTGAAGTACTTTTGTTTTAATAGTGCCTCCCCCAAAGACCTCATCCTGGACAGAAATCAGTCCTCGATGCCCCAGTGTAAGTGACATGGCTAATTGTCACTTTCCAGTTTGTTCTTCTCTGTTTAAGAAGACAGTTCGTAATTGCATCTCCACAGGCTGTGAGACTTTGTGAAGCTGTTTGTGTAGTCTCCATGTAGGTGCTGTGTTCCCAGCACCGCCTTGCTCTGAACACTGGTAATTCCAGGTGCTGCGCTTGGCAGAGGGGGTCTTGCCAAAGCGTGTGCGCGCGCGCGCGTGTGTGTGTGTGTGTGTGTGTGTGTCCTTGGCATGGCCGGGCATGGCTTCCTTGCTCGGGCATCAGCAGGACATATTGTGAATAGCTAAAATGCTTCCAAACTGGAACTCTACATTTTGTATCTTTTAAAGCTCCTATAAGTAAAATAACTATTGGCTTTATTAAAAAATATACATTTAATAATACTCTGTATCTTTATTTAAAATGAACCACAGCAGACCCAGTGTCAGAAGGCTGCCCGACTGCTCACCGTGAAAAGCTGTATATGAGTTGCTTTCTAGGTCAGTCTGTTCCGATCAGGAGACCTGTCAAGGAGAAACCGGTTAAGAGTATTCAGAGGAGCTGGGGTGGATGTGCAAGAAAGTTGCACTCAACCACAGCCCCCTTGTTGGCTTCCCTGATGCCATAGCTGGTTTTCGCCTCTACACGGGTGGAGCTAACACAGAGGTGAAGGACTCAGGAACGCTCTGAGTTGGGACTTGCTAACAGCCATGTCCCACCAAGTGCAGGTGCTGTGACCTTGCCTGCCAGCCTTTGCAAGGAGCAGACTCAGGAACAAGTTCTGTCCTCTTTGCCACCGGGACTTTAGTCTGTGCTCAGTGACCTGGACTTACAGAGTAAAAAGAACCTACAGGAAGAAGACAGACTTATACAGTGAAAACCACCAGTAGATGGATGGTAGGTTAATAGGGAATTTCAACTCACTCTCACTACAAAAAGCAGCATTTCACTGGAGTTTTGTTCATAAACTTGGGATGTGGTCCATGATGGCAGGGAAGGATTGTTTGAGGAGTACCTTTCTTGTTTCCAAGGGCCAGGCCTTTGCTATGAAAATAATGCGGTCCCCACAGTTGAAAGAAGCCTTTTAGTGTAGAGCCCCATATTTCCCAGCCTTACCAAGAGTACCACAAACTGTTTGCCCATTGCTCAGGCTGAAATCCTAGGAAACTCTCTTGATCCCTCTATTTTCATTCAAGTTTTCAACAAGCCCTAGTCATGTATCTCAAAGCACACTCCATGTGGACTGAATTCCACATCTCCCATCCATCAAGCCCTCCCCAGGCTCCTGCCTCTCCTCTGAGGTCTCAAATTTTCCATGACACACCCTCCATCCCTCTAACCTTGACTATTTTAAGGCTGCTTAAGAGTCCATCATCAGTACTGTATGGTGGTGCGCACCTGTGATCCCAGGACTCAGGAGGCTGAAGTAAGATCACCATGAGTTCCAGGCCAGCTTGGCCTACATAATGAATTCAAGACCAGTCTGACACACACACACACACACGCCTCAATACAGCAAAGAGAGTCTTGTTCAAGGCCAGGGAGAAGTACAGTCCCAGTACTATCAAACATCTTGAGACAGATGAAGTGCTGCCAGAGTCAGAGTTTGCCAATTCTAATACGCGGCACGAACCAATCAACTAGTTTCACTTTGTAGTGTAGGTTGGCCTTGAACTCACTAGCCCAGGCTAGCTTCAAATTTGCCTCAGCCTCTAGGGTGCTGGGATTACAGGTGTGTGCCACCATGCCTGGCCTAGACTCTAAAAGGCTTTCACATTGGACTAAAAATATGTATTCAGGGCACGGTGGTGTGGATCACAAGTTCAGGCCCAGTCTAGACAACTTAACCCTGCCTCAAAATTTAAAAACTGGGCTGTAGCCTAGTACAGAGGTCCTGAACTCAATCTTCAGTACGGGAAAAAATATTTTTAAAAAGTACATAAGGATCATATGTACGTGTTTAATACGTACAGAGCTTTCTACTGTCATGGAAACCACACCTCATGGATGATGGGGACTGTTTGTTTTTTGTTTTTTGTTTTTATTTGTGTGGAGGCGCGAGCACGGAATTCACGGAAAAAAAAAAAAAAAAAAAAAGCTGCGACACTACAGAAACCAAAGCTAACCACTCTGGAGCTCAGGGCAGACACCCCCAATGCACGTGACCATGACTGAGCGCATGCGTACTTCGCCCCCACTGAGCATGCTCAGAAGAGCACCCTGCGCCCATCACGGACGTGCGTACTTGGATGTCCCTTCCCCTCCGCCCCCGCCTGTTCTCCCTCCTTCCCGGTCCATTTCTCGTGGTTCCTACCCCCGGCCCTGCCTGCACATGCGCACATCACACATGCGCCAGCCGGCCTCTCCGGACGTGTCAGCCCACACGCAGGCGCAGCCGCCCTCTCTCTTCCGCACCGACGCGTGATCGCGCCTCCTTCGCGCGTGGACTCGTGCGTGCCTGCGCCGGCGCTACATCTGGCCCCAGGGGGCGCGGTGCTCCGCCCTAACCACCCACCGTGACTCAGCGTCTTGAGGTGGAAGTCTCCGTACTGCTCTTGAAAATCTGTCAGTGTGGAAATGATGGCGGCGGCAGCTTCCCACTTCCTGTGAGCTCCTTCACCCTTGGCCCAGAGCTTATCTCCTCCCGTTTATCCGCTGCCCGGAGTCCCGTCTTCTACTTAATGCTCTTTTACTCACATGATCACCTGGCCTCCAGGTCCTGACAGACCCCTATCCAGGGTCCAGTAATTAAGGCCTGCTTTATATACAAGCCCGTCCCTCAGTTTCCTCATGTTGGTCGCCACGAGTTGTAGCAGGTGCTAGTTTCATAAGAGTCCGTCGTGCTGCTTTTTAGCGCTGTTAGGACTGATGCTGGATTTCCTGAATTTGTTTACACTCTCTCCCCTTTGATCCAATTAATTGTTAGGAGCCAGAGCATCTTGGGAGAATGCCGTGAAGGAGGATCTCCCAGGGTTTTGTGCCAGATTTCCCTTGTTTTTTGTTTTCCATCTTAGTCCCTGTTTTGGGAGCATGAACCCCAAGGAGCTTGAGTTCAGGATCCCTGTGCTTCGAAATCTACTCTTGTTTGCTGCACTTTGCACACGTGGTGGTGGTCATATTTGTCGAAGTAGACAGCGGAAAGGTTTAACATTCTTTAGAATACACATTCCTATCCACAATAAATTTTCCTAATCCTAAAAACAACAAACCTACGGACTGAATCTCAGATTTGTCCTCTCAGGCATCTTTTTAAAAAAATTTGAATCTTTATCGGTACATTATATGTACACATCATGATCACACACAATATTGAGAATTTGTACCAGTATACGAGACAATTTAATTCTTTTTTTCCCATTCCCCCACCCACCCCCATTCCCTGTTTGGTCATCAGGGAGGGAAAAGAAGAAACATAAGGGTAACTGGGTGTGGTGATACATGCTTGAAAATGGCTTTGCGTTAGAGGCCAGCCTGGACTACAGATTGAAACCCTGTCTCAAAAAGGAAAAGAAAAGACGGTAATAGTTTTAGACAAAGACAAGAGATGTCCAGCATAGTCACCAAAATAACATAGAAAAAGAGAGTGAGCCTGATGTGAAGGCACATACTTGTAAACCCAGAACAATGGGAGCCTGAGGCAGGAGGACTGCAAGTTCATCCACAGCCAAGGCAACCTAGAATTTAGACCCTTAAAAAAAAAAAAGAAGGATCAGGTATATAGCTCAATGAGAAAGTCCTGTATTCAAATTCCAGTACCACAAAAAAAGAAAGGAAGTCAGTGGCTGATGGAGTGAATGGCTAATAGAGCATAGCTGCTGAGACTTGCCTTCCTATTTAGTTGAGGTTGTTAGGAAGCATAATTTGGGGTTGGAGTGTTGTTTTATGCAGGTAAGTAGCTGGCTTGAATGAGAAAGTGGTTGCATATTCCTGGAGCTCTAATAGATCCCAAGGTTGCCGCTCAGTGGTAAGAGTGGTTGCCTGGCATGCATGAGGCCCTGGGTTTCCTTCCCCAGCAATGGAATTTTTAAAAAATTGCTGCTCGGCAATGTTAGGGTCACAGGATTACCCTGGGTGTGCAATTAAAACACAGATAAATCTCATAGTTGAGAGTTGCCCCAAAACCCTCCTGGGAAAGGAAGGACTATGTGGATATGCTTTCTGGAAAGTCCTATGACACTTCTGGGCCTCAAATTGTGCTGGATCTGGAAAGAAAAGGCTATTGTCGAAAGTGGCATGGAGTTGGGCAGTGAGCCTAGGGAAAACAAAGGCCTAGGTGCACACTATTTGGTTGGTTGGCCTTTCTGGGGAAACAGGTGACACATTTACTTGATTTAAGAGTGCCAGTTCTTTTTCTGAACACCCAACTCTGAACCTCCCGTTTAGTCTACTTAGATTTCTGACAAAAGCAGTGGGGGGGGGGGGCAGGACAGTTACCCCAGCTCTCAGGAGAACTGTTACAAGTTCAAGGTTAGCATGAGCTACATAGTGAGACCTTGTATATAAAAGAACAAGAAAAAAAAAAAAGAAAATGTCTAACAGGTTTTGGAAATTCATGTCTAAAAAGATCAAACTTGGACTCTTCTAGTTTTTCTCATTGATTTTTTACTTTGTTTTGGGGGACTGGTGATTGATTCCAGGGACTTATGCATGTCCCTACCACTGAGCTATATCCCCAGTCCTCTTCCTCACTGAAACTCTGCCTCATTCTTCACTGGAATTATTGATAATTCCATTTTTCTAGGAACTTAGGTCCAAAACTAGATGTCATCCTGACCTATCACCATGAAATTTTGAATTCTTCCTTCATCTACACTACCATGTCCAGCTCCTACCACCCTCACTGAAGCTGCCTGCAGGAGTGAGACAAAACTCACATCATACAGTCCAAATTAAGAGTCCTTTACGTCCGGGGATTTAGCTCAGTGGTTCTGGTGTCTTCCTGGTAAGTGCAAGGTCCTGACTTTGATCCCCAGTAACCACATACCACAATACCCAGCATGGTGACTCACGCCACCAGTGATCAGTACCACACACCACAATGCTGGGCAGTGGCTCAGGCCTGTAATCCCAGCACTTGGGAGGCAGAAGCAAGAGGATTGCTGAGTTCGAGGCTTGCCTGGCCTACATAGTGAGCTCAGAACTGCAAAGTGAGACTATATAAAAAAGAAAGAAAGTCCTTTAATTAGCTGGTGATCAAGGGTGAGCCAGTGCCCCAGGCTTTTGATCCCAGACAAGACTTCTAGCTGTTTTTAAGGCTAAAACCCCACAAAGTCAGTAAATCACAAAGGCACCACAAAGAACTTTGCATTTTCAGTAAACTCAGGGTTACAGAAGCAGATCATCAGGTAAACAACTGTCTTTATGACCTTAGGATACAGGGTATCTGTTAACCCAGCAGAAAGTGTTCATAGATCTTGAGGTTGCATCTGCAGGAATCCTGCTTCCTACTGTGACTTAACTAGGACATGGCCTTTCATAATCTGCTTATATTAAGATACATTCCTTTCCCAAGAGGAGGGGGAGTAGAGTGAGTTCACACTGAGAGGCAAATGGAGGTACTTCTGCTTAGTGTGTTACTTCACCTTCCTCTCTGGCCTGTATCATTGCACTAGCCTATTTGTGTCCTATTCCTGTTGCCTGTCAGTCTAATCCTTTGCAAAACATGTCAGATAACGTCTTTCTTCTGCTTAAAATCTTTCAGTGGCTTTCCTTTTTTTTTTTTTTAACAAAAACCAAAGTCTGCACAATAATTGATTTGATTGATTTGCAGTACGGAGGATTGAACCTAGTGCCTTCCCACTGACCTGCATCTCCAGCCCTCTTTTAATTTTGCGAGAAGTTTTTGCTAAATTCTAAATTTCCCAGGCTGGGCTCAAATTTACAGGCTTCTTGCCTCAGCCTCCCAGAGTTGTTGGATTACGGGCATGAGTCACCAAACCCAATTCTTAGAATAATTTCTAAGATCCCGTGTGAACTTGTTCTCTTCTGTTTGCTCTGTGATCTCTTCTATCCCTTTCTCCTTCACCCATCCACATTTGCCTTCTGTTTCTGGAGTATCTAAGCATGCTAGGACCTTTTTTTTTTTTTTTTTTTTTTTTTTGAGACAGGGTTTCGCTTAGTTCAGGCTGGCGCCGAGCTCAGGCAAGCTTCGAATTCACAGCAATCCTTCCGCCTCTGCCTCCCAAGCGCTGGGCAAGGCCGGACCTTGCACTTTAGAGGCGGATGCTGGAACCGCTAAGCTAAATACCCGGCCCTCGCCTAGGAATTTTGCAGTTGCTGTTCCGTTTGCTTCCACACTGTCCTCCCAAATAGCCAAGTGGCTTTGGCTCACTGTTACCTCATCAGCGATTTTGTTTGTTTGTTTTGAGACAGGCTCTCGATTTGTAGTTCAGGCTGGCCCTGAGCTCACTATGTAGCCCAGGTAAGCCTCGAACTCAGCAATCCTCCTGTCTCTGCCTACCGAGTGCTGGGATTACAGTGTTTGTTTGTTTTTTGACCATTTTAGAAAGTTGCAACCCCATCCTTTTCAGGTTGACTTTTCTCAGTCGCATTTACCAGCATTTGACAGACCCTATATTATCCTTGTTCAGCCCCTGTGTGCCCACAGCACCTGGAACACTGCTTGATGACATGGAAGATGTTCCAGAGTTTTGATGGAATGAATGAATGAATGCGATCTGGGAGCTCGGTCTCTGTTCCTGCCCCCAGTCATTTTTCTCGGGCAGCGGCCAGCAGAGCGACAGTGCAAGTGACTACCCTGTATTACAATGCCCGGCTCAAGCCCCCGGGCGACCACAGCTTCACAAGGTCGAGCAGCGGACAGCGAAGCGGGTGCAGGGCGGGGCCGAGTGCGGGGCGGGGCGGGGCGGGCGCCTGCGCCATAAAGGCCGCCGCCTCGGGTCTTCGCTCAGCTAGCTGCGTCGCCCGCCTCCTCTCTTCCTCCTGTCTCACGCCCCAGTCCGTGCACCGTTTTGGTCCCGCCATGGCTGCGCTCACCCGGAACCCGGAGTTCCAGAAGCTGCAGGAGTGGTACCGCGCGCACGGCTCCGAGCTCAACCTGCGCCACCTGTTCCAAGTCGACAAAGAGCGCTTCCAGCACTTCAGGTGCGCACGTGGGGCGGCGGAAGGCGCCCCGGGGACCCCGGTCGGATACAGGGCCCGGGCCGTGCCCACGGTTTGTCCTTGACGCCTCCTTGGAGCTGGGTCCAGGGGGCCAGGCGCTCGCCGGCGGTCTGGAGGCCGGGGCTGCTTCGTCCTGCGGGCAAAGGGACCCCTCCTCGTCTCCTTCGCCCCCTCCTCGCTCCAGCCGGGCGAGAACGCCTCCCAACGCCCTGGTGAGGAGGGCCGCGCAGACGCAGCTGCCCCCGACCACCCGCCCTTGGCCACAATCTGTTGGGGGCCGAGCGGTAGGCGGGTGGGCTGGGGGGGGGGGTTGCGGGGATTTGGAGTGTTGAGAATTTAGATGTCTGGACCTAATTCCAGCTGAAGCGGCTAAGACGAGAGGCTAATGAATCACCGGGAAATGGGAAGGAGTGCGGGGATATGTAGGTGGGGACTGGTCTCGTCGTGCTCTGACCGCTGGTATTAGAGGAGGAGAGGCAGGCGGAGACGGGAGGATCACCCTCGGCTCCCAGCTGGCCAACCCAGATGCCTGGGTGGGTGCCTGAGGAAGCCCTGGCGAGGGGGTGGCACTCCGTGGGCGCTGCCGGGCAGTTGCACCCCTTGCTTTCCTAGGCTGTGACTCCTTGCCCGGGTTCTGTCTGCATCGCAGTTATGTGGCATGGCTTCCACTGTGCAGCTGCTGCATGTCAGCTGGGCAACTGGAGCCCTCTTGGGGTGTGGCACAGGGAAGATGTTTTTTGGGAGCAGGTCCTGCCTCTGGCCTGGTCAGGGGGCTGGCTGAAGAGACCTGGGTGTGGTCAGCAGCCTCTGGATCTTTTTCAGTTTGACTCTCAACACCAACCATGGGCACATCCTGTTGGATTACTCCAAGAACCTCGTGACGGAGGAGGTCATGAAAATGCTAGTGGAGCTGGTATGTTCTGTTTGGGGACTTTTGACCTGTGACCCTAGTATGACAGGAGAGCTGAGCCCTTGGGAACCCCAGGTCCGCAAACCACCTGTATGCTGTGGCCAGGCTCCAAAAGCCTGCCCTGGGTTAGGTTCTGTAATGTTGGGATGCATTGACCCTAGACAGTGGGAAGAGGAGACAGGATGCTGCTATCTGCCAGCTTTGTTGACAGCAGGACCCTGCCTTGTACTTGGGGACTTGGACTTGTGGCCGGTGTGGTAGCACCAAACCTCAGTATCTTCTCTTCCTAGGCCAAGTCCAGGGGTGTGGAGGCTGCCCGGGAGCACATGTTCAGTGGTGAGAAGATCAACTACACCGAGGTGAGCAAGCCCAGAGGGTACATTCCACAGGGCCTCTTCCTTCCCTTTGAGGTTCATCCAACTGTCAGCATCACCATGTCTTCCTCCTTTCTTGTAGGCAATGCTTTTGCTCAATGAGGGGCCAGAGGGGTTGCAGGGAAGTAGGGCCTGTCTTCCCCAATACTGGCAGGGTGGCTTTGGTGAGCAAATTGAAATGGGTCTCAGTGTTGGCCCAGGGAGAAGCACATCATAAGCCTGAGGGAGAATTTCTGAAAGCTTATCAGACATTTTCTTAGAGAACTTGCTTGATTTTAAGAAGACTGTCATATCACAACTTCCTCAGTGAAGTCAGTTGGAAGCAGTGGCGAGGCCAGCTGGTGGGAACCCTGTTCCTGTCTTGGCTATGAAAGTCGGGATAATAAGCATTGAACACCTGTTTCTGTCCTCATGGTATCATTATCCTCCTGCTGCATTTGAAGAATCTGAGGTTCAGGCTGAGGATGTAGCTCAGTGGTTCTGGCAACTGCAAGGTCCTGAGTTCAATCCAGGTACCACATATCATAATGCCAGGTGTGGTGGCTCATGCCCGTAATCCCAGCACTTGGGAGGCAGAAGCAGGAGAATTGCTGTGAGTTTGAGTTTAGCCTGGACTACATAATGAGATCAGGGCCATCCTGAACTACAAAGCAAGACCCTGCCTCAAAAAAAAAAAAAAAAAAAAGAATCTAAGGTTCAGGGGTCCAGTCACTTGTCCAAGATGTGGTCACCATAAGAGACGAAGCTGGGATTCAGATGGAACCCTCGTCAAAGCTGGGCATAGTGGCACACACCTATAATCCCAGCACTCAAGAGGCTGAGGCAGGAGGATTTCAGAGGCCTTGATTCAAAAAAACAAAAGCAACCTGTCTTGGTCTGCCGAGTGTAAGGAAGGCTGTAGTCATGGAGGGCTTCCTATGAAAGTGTAGTTGCCTGTGGAATGTGGGAGAAGGAAGGAAGGTTGGGCAGGGTAGAGATGAGGTCCCCCGAAGCCTTGTCTGAGAGAGCTTCTCACTGCATTGGCATCCTGAGATAATCCCTCTTCTGTGCACTAAAGACTCCTCCAAGGGCTGCAGCCGGATGGAGACATTTCACTCTTGAGACCGGGCCAGTTTCTTGGCACCTGTCACAGACTGGTTTGGTTTGGGGCCTACGGTAGTGACCTGCCTACTTGGTGAAGGAGGCTTGCACTGCCTGCCTTTGCTTCATATCCAGATGGCCAAGAACCTTTCAGAAGGTGCCAGCAGACACCATGTCCTCTCATCAGGAGGGAGAAATTACCTCAGGCCTAAGGAGCCTGATGCACTGTAGCCATTTAGTGCTTATGTCTGACCTATGTTGTCACCACTCTGCCTTGGCTTGTAGTGTTTCTCTTTCCTCTGGCTGTTTGCCTCCTGACCACTGAAGGGTCTTTGAGACCTGTCCTGAGCATGTTCAGGCCCCATTCCGCCCATTTCTCATGTCTTTCGCATACCAGGACATGGGACCTGCTTTGCCTCCGTGAGAGAACTGGGCTGGCTCCTACCCCCATCAGTGTACTGTAGGACCTCAGTATGAGATTATGGTATCAATAGACACTTAAGGGCTGCTCTCCTGAATAGAGGGCTGAGCTGACTCTGGGCCTTGCTCTACCATGGCTGGTGTGGAGCACAGCTCCCAGGGTGTGTGTGTGTGGGTTGGGGGGCTTCTTCACAACCTGAGCCTTGTCCCCAGAATCGCGCAGTATTGCATGTGGCCCTGCGAAACCGGTCAAATACACCCATGCTGGTGGATGGCAAGGATGTGATGCCAGAGGTCAACAAGGTTCTGGAGAAGATGAAGTCTTTCTGCCATGTAAGTAACTACTGGATTAGATTTGCCCTTGGCCACTTGTGGGCCTGTGTTTGGCCATCAGAAGCCCTTACTCGTGACTCCACCACTGCTTTAGAGGCAGGACACAGACCCTCGCTTCAGCCTCAGGGGCAGCCTGTGTGATGGCCAACCCTGGAGTCCGCTCAGAGGGAAACCCCCAACAACATTACACCTTTGGGTGTATAGAGCCATGTTGGCCAGTGACAAAAAAACCTGAAATTGAGAGATGGGGAGGTGAAGGGAGGAGACTTGCTGTGTCCCACCTTGTCAGTTGAGACCCCTTATTGTCTACCATAATCAGATGTAAACAAAACATTATAAAAGTTTCTTCATGTTACTCTCAGCCAGCTCTGCAGAAGCAGCCTTTATAGATGCCTAGGAAATCTTCCCCCAAGTTCCTATCCATGTCCTAGCATATATGTGTATATAGGCGTCTGTCTTCTGTTTGAAATGCACGCATACACAGCTTCATTTTTCCGCTTGATCTTCTAGAGCTTATTTTCACTTAGAAACATTTAAGAGAGGGCCAGGGATTTAGCTCAGTATTTCCGGCGCCTGCTTTGCAAGCACAAGGTCCCAGGTTTGGGTTTTGCATACCTACATTCCTAGCCCTCTGGCAGACTGAGGCAGGAAGATCCTAAGTTCAAGCCTAGCCTTGATAACCTGGTGATTTAGTGAGACTCTTGTCCCAAAATTTAAAAAGGGGGAGGGCTGGGAATATAGCCAAATGCAAAGGTCCTGAGTTCAGTCCCTAGCACATGGCAAGGGAGAGAGTAAGTGATCTCACTGGGGTAGAGTCATTGCACAAAACCACGCTTCTTTGTATGATGGGTCTTGGGGATGCCCACATCTACCACTGTTGCCTCAGCATCCCAGGGGTGATTCTGCAAGAGCAGACAGACAGCAGCCAGCCTGGAGTCCAAGGGTGACTCCTGGGCACCTGAGCAAGTACGCGTGTGTCTGTCCCTGAGCAATGCGTGTTCCAGGAGTGATAATCTACACACCCGTGATCACTGCTCATTCCTGAAGGCTGCAGCTCTCCCATTTGTCTGGTCAAAGTCTGATTACTTTGGCCAAGAGCCATCTCAGACCTGAAAAGGATACTGAGAGTTAGAGGTGATTTGGGAATTCAATCTGCAGGGGGCAGCAGCCACGGCAGTGGGACTTCCTGCAGTGAGAAAGGAATGGTGTCTGATGGGAATCTGCATTCCAGAGTGTCTTTAGGGTGGTCGGTCTGTGTGCCTTAGGGTGTGTGTGAAGAAGGATATGTCCACCTCCCTCCTTCAAGTGGTGGAGCCGACAGGCCTTGGGACCTGGTGCTGCTCCATTAGGCCAGCCTGTGTGTGCGCAGATGGCACTGGATGACATCTTGAGTGCTCTTTCCAGGATAGCCTTCCTTAGAGCTGGCTGCTGGATGCCTGACTCAGACTGATGGAGTATTTATAGTTCAAAACATGCTGCTGAACAGCAACAATTCCACAGTGGCTGATGCTGTCCAAAGTTCAGCAAGGGGCTCAGAGTTCAGGTACAAGAGAATTTTGATTATTCCTATCACAAAGAAATGAGAATGTTTGAAGTGCTGGATATGCCCGTTACCCTGATCAAATCATTACACTTTGTATACATGTGTTAAAATACCACACAGTCCCAGATAAATACATGTAACTATTATGTGTCAATTAAGAAAGAGATCCATGGGCCAGAGATTTAGCTCAGTGGTTCTGGCACCTGAGTTCTATCCCGGTAACCACATACAATGCTGGATGTGGTGACTCACGCCCACCAGCAATCAATACCACATACCACAGTGCTGGGCATGGTGGCTCACGCCTGTAATCCCAGCACTCTGGGAGGCAGAGACAGGAAGATTGCTGAGTTTGAGGCTTGCCTGGGCTCCATAGTGAGCTCAGGGCCAGCCTGAACTACAAAGCGAGACCCTA
>PVIC010038166.1:0-17710 GCA_004025085.1 Thryonomys swinderianus | reverse complement strand
ATTGATGTTGACAGTTGTATAATGAAACTATGTTTCAGGATACAAAATTCATATTTTAGAGATCGTCAAGTGTGCTTAAAATAGTCTTTCAAGCTGGGCGTGGTGGCTCACGCCTGTCATCCCAGCACTCAGGAGGCAGAGGCAGGAGGATCACTGTGTTCGAGGCTTGCCTGGGCTACATAGTGAGCTCAGGGCCAGCCTGAACTACAAAGCGAGACCCTGTCTCAAAAAGGAAAAAAAAAAAAAAAGTCTTTCATGTGCTTGGCGTTAAACTAAAGCTTGCTTTCTTCCACAATACTTGGGCACACAATTGGAAAAACACTGCAGTCTTGGTTTCTGTGCTATACCCTTCATCTATCTAAGACTTTTACTACTACTTTCACCACTTTTACATTTAGAGTAATAATCTAGAAGTAAGAAGACTAATACCAACTGAGACTTACTGTTTCAAATTCTCTTCTAAAGGCTCTATACTAAATAAAGTCCAAAATAAAAGACAGACAATAGGAAAAACAAAGAGAATAAAGTTATTTAAATCCAGCATAGCCAGTGTATCTAAGAGTACCTTGACTTAGTATAATTGTCTGTGTTTTATATGATTTTTGACCTGTTATTCTAGCTGTTAATCTGTATTTATAATTAACTTGACAAGGATGTATAAAATGATGAATGAATCTGTTGCTCACAGAAAAAGAAAAACTAAGGAAAGGGTAAGAGGAAGGGAGAAAAGAGAATTCAGGTGTATTATGTACATGTACCAATTCCATCATGATGAGTACAATCATTATTTTCCTTAAACATGCACTAATAAAAAATTTTTAATGCTCCATATGTTTACCCACTAGAGATGGAAGTGATGTGCCCAACTAGTGCCATTATTTGTTTGGTACTACATGACAGGTAAGCCTAAAATCATTCTGAATTCAGCATAAATGTTCCCAAGCATTAGAGCCCTTCAAGGACCAGAATTCAGTAAGGTTACCGTTAGTTGATCAGTGAAAACTTCTTTCCTGTTAAGTAAGCTGGAGGCCAGCTATGAGTCATCATGCTTTAAAACATGGAAACAATTTTATTGTCATTTAAGTATCTGAATGAAGTAGGGCTGGGGGTGGAAAATTTCACAGATTAGTAGATTTCACATAGAGGGAAAGGCCCATGTGAGCACAAGCAACTCTTTCTCATCAAAGTTTACAAAAAACTTTTCATGTTTATAATCCTAATTATAAATAGTAAGATCTGTATTTGTGGTAGATGAGAATATTAGAACTAGAAGAGACCTTAAGGGTCATCTTTCGCAACTCCTCTCAGAGTTGAGGAAAACCATAGCCCAGAGTTGATATTCCTCAAGTCTCTCAACAAAAGTTAGAAGTAAGTCCCGAAATGGAATGTAGGTCCCCTAGCTGCTGTGTATCTTCCCAGTTTCCTTACAGTTCGTCATCTGTTGGTTTACTGTGAGTCACAGTAAGACTCTTGTAGCCCATCTTCTATTTCTGGTAGAAAACATCTGCTTGCTCTGGGCATTTAGAGCAAAAGTCCTTAAATCCTCTTCATATTTACTCTTGTTTTGTTTTGTTATTTAGGTTTTTTTGTTTGTTTGAGACAGAGTCTCCCTTTGTATTTCAGGATGGCCCTGAGCTCAGTATCTAACTCAGGCAAGTCTCCAACTCAGCAATCCTCCTGTCTCTGCCTCCCGAGTGCTAGGATTACAGTGTGAGCCACCATGCCCAGTACTGTGGTATGTGGCGCTGATTGCTGCTGGGCGTGAGTCACCACATCCAGCATTGTTGTATGTGGTTATCAGGATCGAACCAGGGACCTTGTGCTTGCTAGGCAGGTGCCAGAACCACTGAGCTAAATCTCCAGCCCCTTACTTAGTTTTTTGAGACAGTGTTTTGCTTTGTAGTTCAGGCTGGCCCTGAGCTGTTAGCCCAGGCTAGCCTTGAGCTCAAAACAATCCTCCCATCTCTACTTCGCAAGTGCTAGGATTACAGGTATGAGCTGCCACACCCAGTTTTGTGGTATGTGGTACTAAGGATTGAACTTGGGATCTTGCTCTTAACAGACCCCAGAACCACTGAGCTAAATCCCTGGCCCATATTTGTTCTTGTTAAGTGCACCAAGAGTCTGGTAAAGAGGTTTCAGGAGGTCTGGGGCTTTAGGCTTCTAGACTGCTTTGGCTGCCATTGTCCTTCCTGGCACTTTTGTTGGCTTGAACAAATCACTCCTCAAGAGTCAAAGCGGGAGAAATGTTATTAAGCAAGTGCTTTCTTATTTTTAAATACCACACATATCTAAACAAGTGAATGTCTGAGACAATTAGGCAAGTAATGAGAAAAAAGAGAAGCTCATTACATATCTTACTAAATATGAGTGGTAAGTGGCTGATAGCTCATGTTCTTTCTAGAAGTAGTTACAACCATAAAGGAAAATACTTAAATGTGTCTTTCCTTGGTATGATTTTGTAAAGTCAGTAAACATTTCTGGTAATGGGAATGGATTTATTTGTGCACTGGATAAGTCATGCTGGCCTAGGACCTATCCGACTCCCCTAGGCTGTTCCTGTTTTTCCTAATCCCCTCTTCGGTTTGTTACCTCAGAGGAGTCCAAGTTTTTGTCCTTAATGGTTGTCTTGGCTGTAGAGGTGTATTCCAAAGTATGGCCATTTATAAATTATGAATGTCTAGTTCAGGTCTGCCAGTATTTGCTGATGGCATTAAGAGAAAAAGAGTCAGAAAACAAAATGGTTTTGTTGCTTCTCCCTAGTCTGGAATTTCAGGGAAGAAAGGAACACTCTGGTTATCCAGAGCCAGATCTCATGGTAAAAGTTCATGCCATCATTTTGACATTTTGTGTTGAACTTTCTCTTTGTAAATCCCTCTTCACTTTACCCACACTAATCTCAGAGCTCAAATTGTTTCAAAACCATAACATTTCTTAGTGAGTGATTGATCTGTATTATATGTCCAGCCATCAGGGGGATCTTGGGATGTTGCTTGTATAAATTGTAACCCAATCCAATACTGTGCATTCAGTTACAGTCTTTTATAGACCTATTGGTGATATTCAATCCTTCTGGATTTGGGAATAGGGCTTATCTGATACCTTGGGGGAAAAAAATCCATTCATTTTCCTCTCTTCCCCACTTAAATAACTCAACACATCTGGTAACACTGTAGGATCATTGTCCTTCTAGTTCCTCTGCAGCTCATATTGCTACAATATTTCGTAAGTATTTAGTTACCTAAAGGACAATGTGATTAAAAAAATACTTGGTATAGGTTTTACAAATGAACCCATCTACAGAGGTAGACAAAAAGTATCCCTTTAATCAGTAAAAATTTCCATATCATCAGCCCTGTGTATGTTACACAGTATGAATGTAAATAGACAATTGGAGATAAATGCTCTTGTGTTAAATTTTAAAGCAAGTCTTTCTACAAATTAATATAATTTGCCTCTAAGAAAATGTTTATTAAATAACAACTACCTGAGATTAAAGTATCTTGTTGTTTGGTCTGTATCCTTTGGCTGAATAATGTCTTTAATTACAAGAATGATAAAAGCTGAAACAAAATCCTTTAATTCAATCAGAACTAAGCTAAATTTTAGGAAGCAAAGAGTAGAAATCAGATACAAGACTGCATAATGTAGGAAGTTAAATATCCAGATACTAAGACTTCGAAAGAAGCGGACAGGGTTGCCTTGAGGGATCCTTGTTTAAAACGCTACCTGGAACTTTGTCATGAGCAGCTCTATTTTATCTTCTTGGGTTAAGATGCTTTATGCCAACAACTGTAAATTGTGCAGTAGTTCCAAAGAGACCATTTACTGTTTTCTGCTTGTTTTACATTCTGGACCAAGTTCAAAGCTTTTGATGTTGCTTGGATTTTCTTTTTAAAATAGTCCAAGCCTTGAAAATAATACAGGTTTGATGAATATGATCTCAATATTACAGTTCTGTAAAAATTTTCAGTGTTTATGGTACATTTGACCCCAGGGCCCTACATCAAATATATCCACAGAATGGACACATTTGAAAGACTAACCATTCTCTTGCTGTTGCTTTTCTTTCTGTATTAAGTATGTAGATTAGCCTCATCATGGTTCCCAGAGTGAGAATCCTGAAAAAGTATCCACCTGACAGAAATAAACATGCAGAAAATAAAGATTTCACTTGTTATCTGAAATTTAAGCTTATGTTCAAAATGGTTATTACTGGATTTTCATGTATATTAGTTCAATGCTGTGCTTATAAGACATTTTGGCTAGAATTATGGCTGAGAACAATTGGATCACAGCTTTAATATCCAGGTGGGCAATGCCATTTTCCAGGATCTTCACACATCATTCTTTCTGTTGTTTTTAAACACAGACTCTGCCTCCTCAAGCCTTCTGAGGTACAATGGCAATAATTCCTTTCTCATTTTTTAGGTCGTGGAACTTATAGCAAGTGCTCTCATGGACTTGGTACAAGGAGTATACCATGAAAATTCTATTTCAGCCAAGGTAAGGGTTCCTGAGTCATTGTAAAATCTTAGGTTAGAATGCCTCATGGCATAACTAGAAGCCATGAGCAAAAATGTCATTGTTTTGTGTTTAAACTATGCGTGACTTTTTTTTTTTTTAGATTAGCGTTTTGGCTACAAATTCATGGCCATACGCTTAGTACACAGCAGATTTATCCAATTAAAACAACCTCTTCTCCCCTGGCTGGGTTCACAGTCTGTTGTCCGCAGCAGCTCTGGAGACAGCGGGCCGTTCCTGGCTGGCAGTTAGCGCGGTCACAAGGCAGGCAGGCGAGTGAGCTGGAGAGCAGCCCCAGCAGAGGCAGCTGGACCCGGCCTTTCCCCAGAGCAGGGCCCGTGTCCCCAAGGAGTGGGCCATGAGCCCCACAGCACAACTGTCGGAGAGGTGGAAAGAAACGGCTTCTGTATTAGCCAAGAACCAGAACGGACCGCTTACTAGGAGCTCTGTGATAAGAAGTAGGAGAGTTGCACAGTTGGATTACTTTGATTAATTTTATAGGTCTAGAATTAAGGTTTTTAACTCATTTAGCAGGACATCTCAAGAAAGACTAGGTTTTATTTCTTTTAAATATAGTTATTTCATTTTCATAGGAGATTAAGTGTGAAGTAATTGCTTCATTGACCACCACCATCATTTACCATGGTGTATACTATTATAAGAGATTCCTCTCTTAGGACTTCATTATTCCAACTTCTGTATTAGCAGCATTTCACTCAGTGCAGATTAGAAAAAATATGTATGTGTGCACAGCCTGAGCTTTAACATTTCCATTTGAAAAAAGAAAGACAATTTTTACTAGAAGCAAATATAGGTCATGAGCACTTTGGATAAAAAGAAATTTTAATTTTAAAAGTCTAATCGAAGGGGGTCAGAGATTTAGCTCAGTGATCCCTGCACCTGCCTAGCAAGTGCAAGGTCCTGAGTTCAATCCCCAGTAACCACATACAACAACACTGGGTGTGGTGACTAACCTCCACCAGCAATCAGTACTACATACCACACTGCTGGATGTGGTGGCTCACGCCTGTCATCCCAGCACTCGGGAGGCAGAGGCAGGAGGATTGCTGAGTTTGAGGCTTGCCTGGGCTACATAGTGAGCTCAGAGCCAGCCTGAACTACAAAGCTAGACCCTGTCTCAAAAAAAAAAAAAAAAAGTATATAACAGGGAATCTGGATGGTTCAGACAGTGGTTAGTGACATGAAGACATGCATCTTGGACATCTGCTAACATTTGGTTCAGGGAACCATAGTTTGAAGTAGGCACAACTAACCTCACCCAAGCAGCATGTTGGTATACAGGGACCTCACAAGATGTAGGACCTCAGAAGACTCACTTTGCACAGTCTTTCAAAGACAAACAAGTTTCTCTAGTAGGACTTAGGGTTGAATCAAGTTGTAAAATGGGCAATTTCTGTTCTAGTTCTATTCCCAAGAAGTCATCTTATAAATATAGTATGGTGAAGATGATGATAGCCAAGTAAGTACTCAAACTGTATGGCAAATGATTTGTTTCATTTAATCTTCATAGAAATCCTGAGAGGTAGGTATTACTCCAATGTTAACCCTGTTTACAGATATGAAAACTAATCAAATAATTTAAAATGATTAAATACTTTTCCTAAAATCATAAATTTGTTAGCTGAGACTTCAACTCTTAACTTCTTATTCTGCTTCTCTTTTTTTTTTTTTTTTGAGACAGGGTCTGGCTGTGTAGTTCAGGCTGGCTCTGAGCTCACTATGGAGCCCAGGCAAGCCTCGAACTCAGCAATCCTCCTGTCTCTGCCTCCCGAGTGCTGGGATGACAGGCTTGAGCCACACCATGCCCGGCTGCTTCTCTATTTTAATGAAACTTTAATGAAACATTCATCGGCCATACCTAAGGTCTTACCATATGATGATTACAGTGACCTATTTGTGCCTTTGAGGTACTGTTTTCCTCTATGGTATTTTAAAGTTGTTCAACTTAGTTCCATATATTAGAATTTTATATTTAAATATCTGTAAATGTTTTAGTAAAAGTATTATTATTGGTTTAGGCTCTTAATTTATCCAGGCTTAAAAATTGTCTTCTATGACTAACCCAGTTCATTAATAACTTTGTGAACATTTGTTAAGTACTTTCCACGTAGCAGTCAGATCTAATAGCTGCAATAATAAATGTTTAGATTAGCACTTCACAGATTAGTTAAACATTTTTTTGTTCACAATCATCTAGGCTGAAAAAGGATGACATTTTTTGATAGTCTCATTTTATAGAGGAGAAGCCTAAAATTCAGAGATGACACTATCCTTTGTCGGGGTTAGGGTTAGGGAAAGGATACTATCTGAAATTTGTTAATGCGTGTTGGAGTATTAAGTGTGAGCCCGTGTTTTTGACTCCAAATTCCATACTTTTTCTAATGTAATGTGCTGCTGCTTTCTGGGAAAAAGAAAGGAGGAAGCAACACAGACTTTGAAGAACGGTTGATCATTCTGGAACAACCACTGAGTAAGCACCATTTGCTCACTCGTTAATAGAAATGTACTCAAAAGAATCTGTAGCAATGTTTTGTTCACCTGGCCTTTTTCCCTGCCTTCTCCTCCAAAGATGGCCCTTTAAAGCACATACCTCTTTTTTTAAGCAGTTAATTTTCGGAATACAGTATGGGTAAGCCATTTAAAGAGTCATTCTTTTTAATGCTGAAAATGGAAATGCATAGTTGAACTGCAGCAGTGAGAGTGCTTTTTGCTGCCTCTGTTTGTACCCCAGGTCCAATTTAGGTTAACCACAGTCCCCTTCCTAACCAGAAAAATTCTGCACCACCCTCCAAGTGTATTTGCCACACCCATGACTTTTCACCGGTCAGGGTTTCTAACTGAGCCCAGGAATCCCTTGAGAGACAGGGATTGTGAGTTGTACCCCAAAATGGGGCACCTTCAAGGCCTGTGTGTTCTGGAAGCCCTGGGAAGCAGCCACAAATGGAGGTCTTGTGGGAAGTAAGGGGACCCTGTGGTTCTCTCTTGCACAATGTCCATAGTTCTGAGCCAGTTCAGTACACAGAAGAGTTGCTTTGTGATTTCAAATAAGCTACAAACCACTTCATCTGTCTAGGGATAAGAGGGTACAATCGAGTTCTGTTTTCTACATGGCAACTTGATGCAGTGATCAAGAACAGGCAGTAGCTTTCTGCAAAGCAGTATATGTGTGACAAGGTCAATGCATTAAAGCAAAACTAGAGGAATTGCAACTAGATACATTAGAACCACCTTCTCCAAGAGAAGGTTGTAATTACCTAATTCTCCTAAAATGTGTGTCTTAAATTACTCATACTGCACAGAGTAGATGACTTATGATCCTGAAAACAACCAAAATAATTTAGAAAATCCATTCTTAATTGAAAAGTTTTTATTTTTGCATTTGCTATTCTATGTTCCAGCTCTTCCTTATAATAAAACTAGTCATTGTGCTTCTTTTACACATTTATAAAAAATCCTCTCTGTTATCCTTTTTCTATGATAGCTAATTGAAGAAACACATTAAATTTTAAAAATGGCATTTTAGGGCCAGAGATTTAGCTCGTTGGTTCCAGCGCCTGCCTAGCAAACACAAGGTCCATGGTTCAGTCCCCCGTAACCACATACAACAATACTGGGCTTGCAATCAGTACCACAAACCACAATGCCAGGCATTAGTGGCTCATGCCTGCCATCCCAGCACTCGGGAGGCAGAGGCACGAGGATTGCTGAGTTCCAAGCTAGCCTGGGCTACATAGTGAGCTCAGGGCCAGCGTGTACCACAAAGTGAGACAAAGTCTTAAAAAAAAAAATGGCATTTTAATGGTTATTTGCCATTCTAAGAGTTCCTCAGTGAAGCCCTGCCTTAGATATAATACATTATACACACTGTATTAGCTAAGTATTTTTACATTTTAACAAAATCGACTTTGGATCCACAGTCCAAAATACCTAAAACATTTTAACACATATGTTTTATTATTATTATAACTTCTTTTCTAATTGAAAAAGCAAGTATTCATTCATTAAATTAAAAATGAAAGCAGAAAAAGATCAAGACAAGTAAAAATTATTTATATACCTGTCTCCTAGAAATGAATCATGATATTTCAGTATTCTTCTTTCAAGAGTCATTCTGTCTTTATTTTTGAGTTGAGATATATACTTAATATCTTGATTTACCTTTTCATCATTGAAAGTTTTCAAAGATATAATTCTAATGACTAATATTCTTCATATACTACTGTACTGTAATTTACTGAACCATTCCTCAATGCTTAGATTTCTGTTTACATCTTTTAACTTAAATAATATTACTGTTACATCTTAGTGTTTATAATACTGATGTTTTATACTGCTTGTTTTTAAAATTCCTGAAAATGAGATCCAGGAATCAAAAGATATCTATCTCTGTGCAGAGGAGGATTATTACCCTTAGACAGGCATGCTTAAAGAATCAGCCCTGGCAGGATCTAGAGACTAAGTTTAGGACCATACTCACCAATCCCAACTGATACTAGCAGTTTGTAGTGCCTGTGACAGTTTGGATCTAAAATGTTCCCCGATATGCTTGAATGTCAAAGGCTTGATCTCCAGTATACCACTGTTCAGAGGTGGGAGCCTAGAATAGTGATTAGATCGGCATGGTGTTGTTTTCATTGACGGATTGACTCCCTGATGAGTTCATAGCTGAGTGAGCTACTAAGAGGTTGCCCTTCATGGAGGAAGTGGGTCAGAGACTATGCCTTTGACAAGCACACTTGTCCCTGTCCACTTCCTCTCTGTTGTCTCACCTTTCTGCTTCCCAGCTGATAAGGTGAGCAGCACGGCTTCACCAAGCTCTTCCTCCCCAGTGGTAAGCCTCTCCTCAGGCCCACAACAACGGAGCCAGTCCTGGAAACAGCCAAAATAAACTCGCCCTCCCCTACATTGTTTTTCTCAAGTACTTTGTTACAGTGACAGGAAGCCAGCATGGTACCTAAACTGTTTCTGTGCATAAAAAGGTTTGTGCTGGCCACCATCTTTACTTCTGGAAGTTTGAAATGTTGGCAGACGGCAGGCAAAGAGCCCTGAGAGATACGCAGAGCACTAACCTTCCTACAGGTTTCCCTGGCAGACTGCACTTGGTTCACCATCGTACAATTTACAGTGCGAGGGATTAAGCACATCTCATGTGAGTCCGCTGGTAGCAGACTACGGGAAGCCTGTAGCCTGCTTTCCTTCAGACTTCATGCAGTGTGACACTTTTTCTTTTCTGTTTGGTTGTTGCTGCTCATAGTCTTCTCTGTAATTTTTTGAGTAATGACTTGTGATTTTGATTCATATGCTGCATATTGTACATCATCCTAGTCATCAGACCTAGGGTTGGCCATCACCCAGGAAAGCAAGCAGGTATTGAAGGAAAGACAATCAGTTTTGTTGGGCAAAAATTCATTGCAAATTCAGTCACTGAAATTGCAACATCGATTGTATTTTTTTCAAGCACAGATTATATTTTCAGTACTAGTAGATTATGAGGAATGTCATGATGTTTTTGTGGGACAAAATAACTTCTGTCAATTTATTTGTTTTATTTTTATGTGTATCTTCCTTGGGTATCAGGTAGTTTTCAAATAAAATATACAAATTTAAAAACTCAGTTTAAATGTGATCATAATGTATTCCTAAAATGTACCAATAAGTTCAATTTCTTTTAAAAAATAGAAATAAAGGGCCAGAGATTTAGCTCAGTGGTTCCAGCGCCTGCCTCGCAAGCACAAGGCCCTGAGTTTGATCCCTGTGACCATATAGAATGCTGGACGTGGTGACTCATGCCCACCAGCAATCAATACCACATACCACATTGCCGGGCGTGGTGGCTTACACCTGTAATCCCAGCACTCGGGAGGCAGAGACAGGAGGATTGCTGAGTTCCAGGCTTGCCTGGGCTCCATAGTGAGCTCAGGGCCAGCCTGAACTACAAAGTGAGACCCTGTCTCAAAAAAAAAAAGAATATAAGTTTCAGTGCCAGAACAGTGCCTCACAAAGTAGGAGCCCAGAAATATATGTTAAATTAATGATATAAAAAGGCCAAGAGCAATAAGCATGGCAGATTTTTCTCATCTTCTTGGATAATTCTATTAATGTATAATAAACTAAATATTTTTACCATCTGACTTGTAATCACAATTAAGATAATAAAAGTATCCATCATCCCCACTAGTTTTATTATACCCTTTATAATCCTTCCCTCTTTACTAGCCTACTGTGATCCTTAAAGAATCTTCTTTCATTTAATTTACATTTGGTAGACTTTTATGTAAACAAAACTGTATACACATAGCATATAGTCTTTTACTGGCTTTTTTACTTCCCCTAGTTATTTTAATATTCATGGATACTGCATATATGCATACTTTATTTTTCCATTCAATGATATTCCATTTTAAGGATATACATTAATCTGTTTACCTATTGATGGACATTCAGAATGTACTGAGTTTGAAAGTATTACAAAAAAAGCTACTATGGCTGAACATGGTGGCCCATGCCTATAATCCCAGCATTTAGAAAGCTGAGGCAGAAAGATCACTGTTCAAGGCCAGGCAGCACTACACAGCAAGACCCTGTCTCAAAAGTTAAAAAGGGTTGGAAATTTAGATCAGTGGCTCCCATGCCTGCCTCACAAGTACAAGGTCCCAAGTTCGATCCCCAGTAAATAAAAATTTTAAAAAGGTTTAAAAAAAATGTTAAGAGTTACTATGAACATTCATATAGTAGTAGTTTGTGTGAATATATACTTTCACTTCTCTTGGATAAATACTTAGGAGGAGTCACATGTTTTTACTTCCTTTGATTAGATACCTAGCCTTAGACATGCTGGGTCACATGATAGGTATAAGTTTACCACTTTAAGAAACAACCAAAACATTTTCCAAAAGGCTGTATAACATTTTACATTTCTATCAACAGTGTATCAGAGCTCCAGCTGTTCCACATCCTTACTAAAACAATATGGTGATCTTTTTTATATTTTGGTTATTCTAACCTGTGTAGTTTTATCTCATTCTGGTTTTAGTTTGTATTTTCCTAGAATATAATAATACTATGCTTTTCATGTACTTATTTGCCATTGATACGTCTCCTTTGGTAGTGTCTGTTCAAACATTTGTACCCATTTTAATTGGCTTGTCTGCTATTATATTATTGAGTTTGAAGGTTCTTTTTAAATTCTGGATAAAGTTCTTTATCAAATACGTATTTCACAATATATTCTCCCAGTCTGGACTTGCCTTTACTTACTCTAAATAGTGTTTTTCTATGAGAACTTAAGTTTAATAAAGCCTATTTTATTCATTTGACTCTTTACATATTCTGCTTTTGGCAACATACCTGAGAAAATTATTGCTTAACTTAAGATCACAAAGATTTTTCTTCATTTTTTAGAAGCTTCAGAGTATAAGATTGACATTTATAGGGGACTGGGGATTTAGTTCAAGTGATACTACACCTACCTTGGAAGCAGAAGGGCCTGAGTTCGATCCCTGGTACCACCAAATAAATAAATAAATAAATAAATTTACATTTATATGTATGACCCATTTTCAGTAAACTTGTATATACAGTGGGAGATGTAGATTAGTCTTTCTTACATACAGATCTCTAATTGTTCAGCAGTATTTGCCCAAAACTGTCCTATCTCTGCTGATCTGTCCAGGCTCACTAGGATATATGTAGAATCTGTTTATGGATTCCCTGTTCTTTTTTATTGATCTACTTGTCCATTCTTAGGTATGTCTGTAGTACACAATCCTGATTTTTGTAGCTTTATAATCAGTCCCAAGCTTATGTAGTATATTCATATTTTGTTTTTTCTTTGCAAAGTTGTTTGCATTATTCTATTTCTTTTTTGTTTCCTTGTGAATTTTAGAATGAACTTGACAATTTCTCAGAAAGCTTCTAGAATTTTGGTAGATTATATATCAATGGGAGAGAATTAATATTTGAATATTAAAGCTTGATCCACGGACATGGCATACCTCTCTATTAATTTAGGTTTTCTTTAATTTATCTCAACTCCATTTTTTAGTTTTCAGTATACACAGCTTTTGCATCTTGTCTCAGATTTACTTGTAAGCATATCTTTTTTGATAATTTAAATGGTATTATTTCAGTTTGTAATCTTTTGTTGTTAGTATAGAGAAACACTTGATTCTGTATATTGATATTGCATTCTATAACCTTACTAAACTCATTTATTAGTTTTAATAGCCTTTGGTTATTTTGTAGATTCCAGTGGATTTCTTTTATGATGATTATGACATATATGGATAAAGAAAACTTTCTGTCTTCCTCTCCAAACTAGGTGCTTTAAAATTTTTTATTGTTGTCTTTTACACTAGGCAGTATTGGGAGAGACAGTCTTTCACTTCCTCACATCTTTCTGAGTATGCCAAAACTATAATGCCTAACTGCTCTTCCCCCTCCCCACCATGTTTTCACTGTTCCTCTGCAGTCAGTTATCTTGACATATGAAGTGAAAATCTCTAGCCAGACAAAGCGCAAGTTTCTGTACTGCTTGCTACAAGATCAGAGGACCTCTCAGATTCACTGTTCTTGAGATATAATACAAATCTGAAGTTATAGCATCTTTCGTTGACGAACTGTCTCATCACTGGGACAAAGCACTTGGTCACTACAATTTAAAAGAAGAGAGCTTTCTTGTGGCTTAAAGTCTCAGAGGTTTAGTCCATGATCAGCTGATTCCAAGGCAGAAACTTCATAGGGCAAAGGCATGGTGGAGCAAAGGAGCTCATCTCATGGTGGTGATCACAGAGAATGAGTGCCAGGAAGAGATAGACCCTCCAAAGATGCGTGCCCAGTTCCTCCATCTGGACCCCATTTCCTACCAGCACAGTAATAATAACCCACTGATAAGTACAATACTCTCATGGTCTATTCACACTTCAGGAGTCTCTTCATTGAGTTCAGTTGACAATGAAGAGTAAATAGCACACATCTGAAACCCTTGTATTGCTTCTACTGTACTTGGAACAAAGAGTAACCAGTGTCAATATGCTGTGCTCATGTTTCTTACCATGCCTTAAATAAAGTCTTTTTGTCTCCAACTTGGGAGCATCATGCTTTGCTACCATTCTTGACACAGTAACAGCTTCTTTTGTGTGCAGGATAAAAATAAATCCCAAAGTTAACAACCACACCCTACAGTGTAATGTAAAAGTTTTGAGAAGGAAGAATTTTGCCTCATTTCTGAGGGTAGGAAGAAAATACTCAGTATTTCTCCCCATAAGTATGATGTATAGATATAAGGTGAGTTTTTTTGTTTTATTCTGTTTTGTTCTTTGTTTCACTTTGTTTTGGGTTGGGGGTTGTTTTTTCTTTTTCTTTTTTTTTTTTTTTTTTTTTTTGGCTTTGCTTTGTTCATACTATCAATTCAATTGCTTTAATAGTTATCAGACTATATACTAGTAGGTTATGTCTTTTCTTGAGTGAACTTTCACACTCTGGATCCTGCAAGAAATTTATTTATTTTATTTAAGTTGTCAAATTTTTGTGTGGTGCTTTGGTTTATTTTGTTTTGTTTTTGGTGTTCTGCATGATAGTCATTCTCACTAAAGTAAGATGGAACCTCAGTGTCATTAGGACTTGTATTTCTGTAGTGAATAACATTTTTTCATATAATTATTAGCTGTTTATACCTCTTCTTTAAGAAGTATATATTCAACTCATTTACCCATGAATTAGTCAAGTTACTTTTATTGTTGCTGTTTTTGGTGGTGGTGGTAGTTTTCTTGGATCGTTTTGGTTTTTTGTGGGGTTTTTGATATTATATTTTTGAATTCTTTGTATTTTCTGGATATGAATCCTCCACCAGTTGAGTAGCTAGCAGAGACCATTTCCCATTCTGTGAGGCACAGAAGCCTTTAGGATCATTACATTACCTTGGTGATTTGATTCTTCTATCATTACTAACTGACCTTTTTTTGTCTCTTGCAGTATTTTTATAGCTTTCTCTCTGATATCTACTTGATCTAATTTTAATGTATCCATTTCAGCGTTATCTTAACTAAAATTATATTTATTTTTCCATCTCTCTTTTTTTTTTTTTGTATTTAAGGATGTTTGTTTTTGAGCCAGGGTTTCGCTGTATGAACTTCAGGCTGACCTTTTCTTTTTCATTGTATTTTTTAATTTATGTGAGTAGTATTTTTAATTTTATTACTTATTATTAAAAATAACTCAATAGTTGTACCTATCAGTGGATTTCACTCTGACGTTTGTATGCACGCATGTACCATGATTTGACTATGTCCACCCTCCTTTCTACCTATCTGCTCATCCCCTTTGCTTCCCTAATAGCCCCTCTTCTGCCTTTCAGTCTTTTTCCCCCCATTTATAATATACACCTTTAAATTACCACAGTTTAGCATCAAGTGACATTATATCTTTACTTAAATTTTAAGAACCTTACTAGAGTATATTGCTGTTTCTCTTCTCCTGGGCTTCACGTTATCATTGTCATACATCTCAATTCCTTGTATATTATAAATCCCACAATACATTTTTCTTATTTTTACTTTAAACACTCCATTATACTTTAAATAGATTTTTTAAGTCTTTTGTATTTAACAATGTAATTGACATCTTCAGTGTTCTTAGTGTTTTTATTTTGATTCAGATTCCCCTGTGATATTATTTTCCTTATTACTAAAAGATTTCTTCAGCCAAGTGTGGTGATGTACCACAGTGCTGGGCATGGTGGCTCACACCTGTAATTCCGGCACATGGGAGGCAGAGGTAGGAGGATTACTGAGTTTGAGGCTTGCTTGGGCTACCTAGTAAGTAAGCTCAGAGCCAGCCTGAACTACAAAGTGAGACCCTGTCTCAAAAAACAAAACAAAACAGCTACAACAACAATTAAAAAATCCTTCTAGGAGCCAGAGGTTTGGCTCAGTGGTTCCGGCGCCTGCCTCGCAAGCACAATGGTCCTGAGTTCAATCCCGGTAACCACATTCAATGCTGGGTGTGGTGACTCAGGCCCACCAGCAATCAATACCACATACCACAGTGCTGGGCGTGGTGGCTCACGCCTGTAATCCCAGCACTCAGAAGGCAGAGGCAGGAGGACTGCTGAGTTTGAGGCTTGCCTGGGATACATAACAAGCTGAGGGCCGGCCTACAAAGAGAGACCCTGTCTCAAAAAAAAAAAAAAATCCTTCTAGCCTTAATTGTGTGCAGATCATGATTGATCCATCTGTGTGTATCTGAGAAATACATTATACCTGAACAAAGAGTTCAAGGTTGATTTTTTTTCCAGAATTTTAAATGTGTTGCTCCATTGTTTCCAGCTAGAAAGCAATCTTTTCTTTTTTTTTTTTTATACAGGGTCTCACTTTGTAGTTCAGCTGGCCCTGAGCTCACTATGTAGCCCAGGCAAACCTCAAATTCAGCAATCCTCCTGTCTGCCTCCTCAGTGCTGGGATGACAGGCGTGAGCCACCACGCCCGGCACTGTGGTTTGTGGTATTGATTGTTGGTGGGCATGAGTCACCACGCACAGCATTGTATGTGGTTACCAGGATCAAACTCAGGGCCTTGCACTTGTGAGGCAGGCGCCAGAACCACTGAGCTAAATCTCCGGCCCTAGAAAGCAATCTTTTTATTTCTGACTTCATAATTGGATTGTGATATGTATCCGTGCCTGTGTTTCTTCTGCTTGGGTTTTACTGAGCTTTTTGAATCTATGAATATATTGTTTTCATCAAATTCAGAAAAATTTTAGTAATTATTTCCTGAAAGATTTTTGTTTATTCTGTCCTACAGGACTCCAGTTACATAGTTGTTTTAAAATGTCCCAGAGCTCATGTATGCTCTGTATTTTCTCCATCTTTGATAATATCAGTTAGTGTGTACACAAGTTGACCAGTTTGTCTTCTGTAGTTATATATATGCTCGGTATTTCTTCTAGCTTCTTGAACATATGCAATATGGTTATGAAAACTGTTTTATGCCTCTATTACTAATTGTGTCATCTGTGTCATATCTGTGTTGGTTTCAGTTCACTGTTTTCTCCTTCTAGGTTATATTTTCTTACTTTTTTGCCAGCCTGGTTATTTCTTGTTTTTTTGTTGTTTTGTTTTGTTTTGCAGTACAGGGGATCGAACTCGGGCCCTTGTGCATCCAAGGTTGGCTCAGTACCACTTCAGCTAAAACCCCAGCCCCCACCTGGTTGTTTGTGATTGAGTGTCAGATATTGCAGATTATATTTTGTTGCATGCTAAATGTTTTTTTGTTTTATGTTTTGAGACAGGATCTCCCTTTGGAGTTCAAGCTGGCCCTGAGCTCACTGTGTAGCTCAGGCTAGCCTTGAACACAACAGCAATCTTCCTGCCTCTGCCTCTCGAGCGCTGGGATTATAGTGTGAGCCACCACGCCCGGCACTGTGGTATGTGATGCTGATTGCTGGTGGGCGTGAGTCATCATACCTGGAACTGTATGTGGCTACCAGGGATCGAACCAGGGACCTTGTGCTTGCTAGGCAGGCACTGGAACCACTGAGCTAAATCTCCAGCCCTGCATTCTAGATGTTTTATAATTTTGTAAATATTCTTAAACTTTATTCTTGAGTCCAGTTGAGTTTTTGGAAACAGTGTTACTTTTAAAGTTATCTAAGTATGCCAGGGATTTAGCTCAAGTGGCATTGTGCCTCCTTTGGAAGCCCAAGGGCCTGAGTTCAATCCCCAGGACCACCAAAAAAAAAAAAAAACATTTAGTTCATTGGTTCCAGCAGCTGCCTACCAAGTGCAAGGTCCCATCTGGTAACCACATGTAACAATATTGGGCATGGTGACTCATGCCCACCAGCAACCAGTACCACATACCACGGTGCTGGCATGGTGGCTCACGCCTCCCAGCAATTGGGAGGCAGGGGCAGGAGGATTGTTGAGTTCATTGTTGCCTGGGCTACATAGTGAGCTCAGGGCCATCCTGAACTACAAAGTGAGAAACTGTCTCAAAAAAAAAAAAAGGTTGGCTAAGCAGGACCAGAGTAGTGTTAATCTAAGGGGAATTATCATTCCTATTAAAGCAAAGCCTGTCAGAGTGCTCTACAGATACCCGTAAATTCGGTTTTTGACTCAGACTGGTGTGGCAGGACTATTTCTACACGAATATGAGCTCTGAGGATTGTT